>SNQJ01S0168685.1:0-13077 GCA_010110895.2 Picea sitchensis | reverse complement strand
AAACCCAAGGTAGGCATACCTATGCTTGGGTGATAAAGACTTGCAAGATATGGCCGCCATAAAATACACTGCGGATCCATAATTGTATTGATAAAAAGGTATAGCCACTGAAAATACACTGTGGATATATACTCTTATGACATGAACTAATTGTAGCCATGAAGAATACACAGTGGATCTACAAGATGACAAGACATAGACATGACCAATACAAAGTGGATCTATGTAACATTTTATGTGTCATTGTTCAAAAGAAACTCCATCACAACCTGGGCAAAGTACATATCAAAGTGATCACTCAACCTAGGGTCTTCTTACCGATCCCGATGTAGTACAAATCTAACCATGTGAATAGATGTTCCGATGTCGAACATGGCAGAAACCACTTGATTACCGGTCAATGATGTAAACCATTAACAAGCGCGAGGGAGATCACCATTAATGTCAATGATTCCCAAGGTACTCTAGTACATTCCAACGAATGTGAATGCATGAGCTGAATTCGAACTTCCGTGAAATCATCTAGTCATAGGTCAATGATGTAAACCTGTTGTCGGATGTGAGGAGGACCGCCATTGAGGCATGTAGGTCCCAAAGTACTAATTGGTTTCTAAGTATAATTCCTAGATAATGTGTTGAAGTCGATAGGAATAGGCTCGTCAAAGGAGGGCCTTGATGTATCCCCCATCAACGACACGAAACAAACACAGATATGTAATTGGTAGATCAAATGAACATGGACTGACATGGGTATTGAGACAAGATATTTGGGATGGCTGACTCACGAGGCGGATACTTCACTTGAACACTGAGGCAGGACAACAGAAACATGACATGGACCAAAACTTGATGATGCAGTGGATGTTGTGACTTACGTCAGGTGACCCAGAGGAGTGAAAGAAACTCAAAGGATTGGCTCAGTGCAGAGGTACAGCAGATTATAATGTGTGAAAAAGACAAAGTGCCATGTTCAAGGGTGAATATAAGAGTTACATGGTAATGTTCTCAAAAAAGAAACTGCTTGGCTTGCTTCTTTCAATTTTTTCCCCCATCCAGATAGACGAGTACCTCTTTTTAATTTAACGAGCTCGAGGAGGATAACACATGCTTGATAAAACTCACCTTTGGTAAGTTCCTCTTCCTTTGTTTAACAAACTGGAAGAAGTAAGAGTTCAATCCCATATGGGCCTGTCGATGTTTTGTTTAGCGAGTCCAAAGACAGAAAACTCGAAGGTTTTTCATGATTATAGAGTCTGGAAAAACACTTAAAAGAGAACTCTCTTAGTTTCTTTTTCATAAAGTAGTCTGACAAGACCGAAAAAGAGATAAACTATTGCTCAACATACGTTTTCTTCAAATACTTTAACGAGCGTGAAGAGAACAAGGTCACTCGGTAATCTTTTCATCTTTAGAGAGTTTGAAAAGAACTTAAAGATAACTCCAATGTTGTCCTTTTTCGTAATGTTAGTCTCGCGAGGCCGAAAAAGAGATAAATTATCACTCGAAAGATGCCCTTTCAAACCTTTTAATGAGTGGGAAAGGAAGCAAGATCATTGGGAAATCTTTTCATGTTTAGAGAGTTTGAAAAGAGCTTAAAGGAGACTCCAGGGGCTTCCTTTTTCTTGTATCCATTGAGGTCCAAAAAAGAGATAAAAGTCTACCCGGATGCATTCTCATGTATTTTTGAGCACGAGAAAGAACAAAGACTAAGCTCGGTATGCCCCCAGCATGAAAGCTAGTGGCTTAACTCTAGAATGATCATCAAAGGCTGGAGACATTCCCTCCAAGATTCAATTCATTCACCGATTTTGATGTTGTCACCAATTGCGCTAGTAGATGAGAAAAAGGAGAAGGGTGGATGAAAAGAAGGTTCAAGAGAGGTAATTGTTTCATTTTTTAACAAGATTGACATAGGAAAAGAACTATGCTCAGGACCTCTGTTTCATTTTTTAATGAGCTTGCCATAGAGAAGAGAAACTATGCTCGTGGTGTCATCTGAATCATGGCTTACAAGAGGATAATGCTCTGGAAGGATACCATGTCAATGGATAAAACGTGGTCATGGCCTCTAGGAGATCTTCACTGGATGGAAGAGAATCACTCTGGAGGGAACACATGTCAAGGGCCATGATAGGAGTAAGGATATCAAGCTCCAATAATCCTACCGAAGAAATCACCATGTCCATCAACGGATCCAAATTGTTGGAAGTTGAAAGCATGGGAGATGATGAAAAATCAACACCAGGAGGGGAGATAGACAATATATCTACCCGAATTTCTTCACGAGGGGGAAGAAAAGAGGATCGGTGACAATTATTATCCCGAGGTAACTTGTCAATGCGAAACATTTCCAGAATAGATTCATCCGAAGGAAAAATTGGGGAAATGTAGTCGATCATAGATGACAAGGAACTCAACCGTGATTGCATCGAGGAACTTTCAAATGCCAATAGATGTTGGGCATCTGACAAGGGAGAAGTGGATTGGGTAGAAATGTATGACATTTCGGCTGGACTAAGTGGCATGGTGTCACTTAGTGCATCGAATTCCAAAGGACAAGGTACAATCCAAGGGTCAAATGATTCCAAAGATTGATAAGCCACGGTCGAAATCATGTCGACGGTGGCAATGTGATGTGTATTCGGTGGAAGTGGTGTAGGGAAGGTACCCATGAGGCTCAAATATTTCAGTAAGACAACACCAATGCTTTCATACGTGATCTTATGGTCTCCCAAGATAGGAATATTGTTGGTAGCGGGAGCGCGAGCATCGGTCGTGTAGAAATCCAACTGATCAACAGTGACAAATTTGCCTTGGTGAGGAAATTGTACACATCGAAAGACCGACAAGGCAACGACAGTCATAGCATAAAACCAACTTCTTCCAAGTAACAAGTTGTAATTGAGGGGAGCATCGACCACCTCAACATCAACAGTAACAGTTTTTCCACCCAATTGGATGGGCAGGGACTGTAAAAGCCCATGGGGATAAAAACCTCACCCATCGAAGGTGTGTAACATCGTTGGGGATTTGTTGAGTGCTGGTGATTTTAAACCTTTCCAACACGCTAAAGACATGACACAAGTTGAGGCTCCCTCATCCAGAATAGTTTGATGGATTTGTTGATTGTGAGCAACAACATCAACTTGGAAAGCAAGTTGGTGGGAGAGTCGAGATGCATAATTATCCAAGTTAAACATGATCTGATTGGACGACTCAGGATCAAAAACACCAAGAGTGGTCAAGAGTGTTCTACGTTGAATAGGGTAGTGTTATAGAACTTCTAATGCAGACATAGCACACAGTTCTTGAGCCAAATCTTCAACAATGTTTTAGTTTTGGGCAACACGTGAACTAGGATTAAAGGTAGCTTTGCAGATAGTGCTCTTAGGAGGGCGTAAGATAGAGTCGAACATGGGTTTCTCAATCTGAAGTGGTCCAGATAGAGGATTAACTGATGGAATACTAACAGAGGATGATGATGGATCCGGTAAAGTGCCAGCACCGTTAGTGTCTTTTCCCTTCTCAGGGTTACCTGGTGTGTCATAGGTCTTAGAGTGAGTGGTCAAATTGATCCCATTAAACATATAAATATGTGCACTCGACGAGGCCTCATCATTAGGTTCACTAGAACTGCCCCCAGGAGAGTGGGTTTGAGCAACCATGGATTGTTGCTGTGGAAAAGGCTAAGTAAGCACAACGGATTGTGACTTCCCTTAGAAAATTTTGGCCACTTCATTGTGAAGTGGACAATCCCGAGTGTAGTGATCGTCACCACAAATGATACACGGTAATTTCAGTTTCTGTTGTGGTTTATTTTCGGTAGCAGGTGTTTGATTTTTTGGTTGTTCATTATTATTTTTTGATTTATTCTTTGTCTTCTTTTTACCTCCGAATTGTTGTGAAGGGGCAGATTGAAATGCATTCACCTCAGAGATCTGAGTTTGGGGGGAGGTAGAGGAGGGTATAGTCGATTTGGAAAAATATTGAGTTTTGACGGAACCGATAACACCATCCGCATGAGATGAGGATGATGGCTTAGAAGGATCGGTATTAGCTCGAGCAGCATTCAGAAGCAAATCATACAAAGTACCAGATTGGGAATAAACCAAATCTAAGTACTGAGCCCGAGCAATGGCTTGTTCCTCTGTGACCACACCACCCATAGTGACATCACGAGCGATTGGGGGTAACAGTGATTTAGTAAACCATTCCGCCAAGAGCATGTCAGGAATGTCTGCCTTGATCATCCTTCGCCATCGCCTCCACTCATGAATATGGTCATAGATATGCACGAAGTTAGTTTGACAAAGGGAGGTCAAGAGTTCAGTACCTATATCGTAGTGAATAGGAAGTTGAAAGTGCGTGAGGAAAGACATGGAAAGGGAATTGAAATCATGAAAAGAAGCACGTGGTAGTTCAATATACCACTTTGCTGCTGAACCCGTAAGTGTTCACTGGAAAAGACGCAAACGTATAGAATCATCCATGAGGGAGTTTGATGAACACCACAAATGGAAATTCATCACATGGTTGTTTGGATCTTCACCAAGGTTTTCGTCAAACTTCAAAATTTCAGAAGGAAGTTTAGCTGGAATGATTGGCCAAACCGATGAATGAGAAATAGGATCATTAGTTAACCGAGACAAGTCTGGGAGATCCAAAGTCACGAGGAAAGGTAGCTGTCGGTTAATGTGTGAATGATACTGGTGTGGCATAGGAACACCAGTAGGACCATAGAATGGGTTAGATGGATAGTTGTAACCAGTAGGTCCTCCTACATACGGTTGTTGTTGGCCAGGATAAGTAGGATTCTATGGTGCATGAGAAACATGGGCATAAACCGGTGGGTTTTGAACATTATACGTCGGGTGATTTATTTTCCCGTGAGGAGGATAAACATTTTGGCCTTGAGAATGGTAAGGAGTAGATCTCGGAGGCGGATACACATGAGGCCCATGAGGAGGATAAGACTGTGGTCCTGGAGAACTCCAGGTGGTGTTTTGGATACTACCCAGATAAGATTGTCCGTAAGGTGTTCCAGGAGGAACAGGATTGAATACTCCTCCTAGTGGGTTATTATACAAGTGCCCCCCAACATGGGTTTGGGTAAAAGTGCCTCCTAAAGATACTCCCCAGGAATGTGAAGGGTTTCCAACAAATGAGGGTTTCCCCCCTGCCAGTGGTGGATGTATGACCGGGGTTTGAGTAGCAAACGAAGGTTTCCCTCCTGGAGGAGCATGAACAGGGGGTAGCTCCCCGGGAGGGGTAGGCTTGCCATGGAAAGGTAGTCCTCCAGGAGGGAAAGGTATGTTGGATGGTGGTTTTCCTCCACCTGGTTGTGTTTGGCCAATAGGGGTCTGTGTTCTCAGGTGAGAAGATGTCCCAACAGGATCATGTGGAACATGTAGAGCTATAGAGTAAAAGCTTGTAGAAATAGGGGTAGAGATTGAAGTTCTTTGGGGATAAGTAGGGGTGATGAGTCTAGCATTAGGATGGATTTGTGCTGGTGTAGTAGTAGGGTGAATAACCTGATTGACTGGGTGATTCATGGTTTGACCGAATGGTCGTATTTCACTAGGAGGGTCATGAGGATGAAAGCGTTGTCGAATAGATTCGAAATGTTCATAGAGATCGCATCCCGATGAAGTCCTCCATACAGAATGAGCAGGTGTGGGATTGGTTGCTACTGCAGTGCTAGGACGAACAGGAGTCTTATACTTGTCACCAAAGAGTGGTTCTGTGGATCCCATATATGTTTCAGTAAAGATCCTCTCTGGTAACTGTGGGATCTCTTCGTCTATGACGTTCCCAAGGGAGTCTAAACGAATGAAAAGTGGTGTGAGAGGAGTTACCAACACAGGTGTGGTGGGATTTTCAACCGTGTCCAAAGTGTCTTCTGGATTATCTAACAAGGGAGCAATAGCACTTTTGGCGTTAGATGGATTTCCTACCTCTCTACGGTAGTTGTCTTCTGGAGGGTTAGGAGGTAAGGGTTGATAGCCTTCCGGAGGTAGCCCTTGCATCCTACGTGATCGACGAAGACCTTTATCGTCTACAGGCTCAATTGTGGAGAATAACAGATCACACTGAAAATCTAAGGCCAACTAACAAAAAGAAACAACATGCGCTAATAAAATCTAGGAATCAACCAAGCAGAAAAAAACTTATCTCGATGACCATACTAGTTGGTGATGAAATGCAACGTCGCGTGATCAAGTCGAGAAGGGGCTAGGATATGGTGGAATAGTTACAATGGCGACCTGCTTAACGGACTTATGCCTTGGTGCAAGCTTCCATGCAGTAATTGTGGATTTACCCTCCAAGGAGCCCGAGTGAGTTTGACCAATGTCTGTTCCAGGTACAGTGAGACTTCCCTTCACCGTCACCTTGTGTAAGTACCTAAAGATTATGGCAACTAAAGATACCAATTCATAGTGAGTCCCTGGGTGGGTACAGTCGACACCGATTTGGAACGTATGGGCAGGATAACAAGTCTGAAATCAACCCGAAAGGCTCCCACATATAATCGTGAGTATACCTTCCAGTGACCCCCAGTATACGATCTGACCACTACAAACAGTCGAACCACGGAGGGATAATCTCCGTAATTCGCCCGAATGTGACCTCGTGCGTAACCCCTGTGTGAGAGGGGGATCCCAGAAAACCAATACGACAATTGGATTTGGCTCTCCCTAACTCAAGATGCTAATGTTTGTTTTGAAAACTTTGGACAGTTGTACTCACAGCCTAATCAAAAGTGCTAACCCTAGTCTACTGTTGGTGGAAGATCCTAAAAACAAAAAATGTTCTAGATAGTTTTTAATTAGCGTTCATTTTATAGCTGTTCTTTACTCAAAGGGTGCACGAAAGTGAAACTAATGGAATGATGACTCAATGCCCAAAAAGATGCATAGAATATGATAAGCAATCATTTATTTTCAATGAACACCTATTTAAGGGAAAGAGAAGGAGTCGTTTTCACTTTCAAACACTAATATGAAAAATCCTCAAATAGTTGGTTCTCAATCGAATCCAATGCAATGCTAAATCATTTTCAAAAATGCCTTCTAATATGCAAATCAAGCACTAATATGTGTCTTTTTCGTTTGTATCCGAATGATGACTAATTCAATGCAAAAACTTCTCCTATCAACTACCTTTTCAGATCAAGGAGATTCAGACAAGTATGATCATATTTTTCACACACAACACACACCCTCTTGCCGTGATTGAAGCAAGAAGCAAATATGAAACAAAATATGACAAAGCAAAATCAAACAATTCACACAAAAATGAGGTGTTCGAAGAACAATGACCTCAAAAAACCAAGTGAGAAGAGTCATGGACTTCAGATGTCCTTCACTGGAGTTCCTGCTCAGTCGGATAGGAGAGAAAAAGTAGCAAATTGATTTCAATCTCTTAACAACAAAAACTCAAAAATAAGGAAGAAGGGCATAAAATCTGAACAACAATGTGTTTACTTCTCAGGAGGAAGCATGTCAAAGGTCAAAGGAAGAATCATTAAATCACAAAGCAGCTCAGGAAGTAAGAAACAGGATCTGGACCTCCAAAAAATGCAATTTTTGAAGAAATTTTGTGCAAAAAGGGGTTGGTGCTCTGGTGTAAGGGACACCAGGGCATTATAACACTCTGTCCAATAGCTTAAGGGAGCGTTGGCACCCTGCTAACAAGGCAGGGGAGCGCTGGAGTCCTAAATCTCAGAAAAAAGTCCAAAAAACCCAAAATTTCAATGGAATTTTTGCAATCAAGCTGAGTGTGATGGGGTGAAGAGTCAATCAGCATATGAAATCAAACATATGAGGTGAACAAGGTATGAAAAAAAAGAAGGGTAAGGCAAATTCTATGAGGAAGATCAAAACTAAAAGTTTGATTCGCTCCCTAGTGGAGTCGCCAGTTTCTGTTGAAGGAAAATCTCCCTTTGGACAGGTAGATCTCCTCAAAGAACTAGACTCTTACCTCTAAGACAGAAAGTACTTATCATGGTCACTGACTTCCTTTTAGATCTAGGTGGACTAGTGTGTGAGAAGGAAGGAGAAAAGAAGTACTTTTTACCGATGTTTGTCCCTGCATGCTAACCCAAACGCGCCACCCAGGACACGTCCGCTCCCACCAGGACCTTCTTTTCCTTCGGCCCGAAGAGCTGAAACACTCTTCAAATCCCTTATCGGAACCTTTCTACACCCACATAACTCACCTTATGATTTCCCTTTGTCCTATTGGGAAATCGGGCCTCGTGTGATAGCGAGTCCTACACTCACTAATTCGGGTCTCCCAAATCCCCGAAACCCGATGAGTATCCTCTCACGTTTTCCTTGTTCCTATCGGAAATATCCCCATCAGGAAATCGGTACTTACGAGGTTGTGAATCATTCACCTCGCAGACCCCCGATTCCCGATGACCTATCAGTCGAGGTTTACCTTACCCCAATTGGTCGGGACTTTGGCTCTCTCGCGCCTTCGCTACTCGCGACATCCAGCACTCAGTTCTCCAACTTCTGAGTCCCTATGTGCCGAGACGCCGATACCTCATGTCGCACTTTCGTAACCTCATGTCCTCGCCTCCTTTAATTCAATTCCTTGGAGCTCCAATTCACAAAACCCCGAGTTCGCGATATACTGATGCCACTTGGCGTTGGCCCATAGCAAGGTTTGACCTTCCAACACCTGTCCTTCACTTAACTGCTTTTGCTGTGGAACCGTCGCGTTTCAGGACTTCGTGACTTCTCCTGTCGTGAGTCTCTTATCACCAAGAACTCTGAAATGCTGAACCCCGATACACGTGCGGGCTCTCCCCTCTTCGTCACCTCTTCCTTCTCCACTCTATCAAGTATCGCAAAATCTCCATTTCAATTGTAACAATTCCTTGTCACGGGAAACCCCGAATCTTTGATGGGTTGAACCCCGATGGCTCCCTACTCCTTGACACGTGTTCCATCGAGATTAATGGCTCTGATCCTCTCGGGAAATCATGGATCGCGATTCCTTCCTATGATAGTTTTATGCTTCTGGAACCTCCGATTTTCCGATGAGTCGAATCCCGATGACTTCCTCGTTCCTTCTCTGCTCATTGGGATTTAAACCTTGCGCAAATTTTCTGGATCCAACAATTGACGGGATTTCGCTGCTTCTTCTATGAATCCTGATTGTCAATTCCTCCTCCTTGAGGATTCCTTGGCACGGAAATCTCCTGTGCAGTCTTCGATAACTTCAAAGGCTTTGCTCCTCCTGAGATTTCCCACTCTGACTCCTTCAGAGGAACTTGCGCGCACTCCTTGTGCTCAACATTCAACAACTTCCCAGGTGTTGAATCCTTCAGACCCTGTGCACTTCCTGCAGCAGCAGTCTTTGATCTCCCTTTGCTCAGATTAACAATTGAGACTTCTGCTTCAACCTGCACACTCCTTGCATGGCTTCAATGACCCAAATCCCTTCTAGGTGAATGAGAACCAAAGTTAAACTACTGAGCCTTCATCAATGCACTCCTTGCGGATGAATTCAACTACACACCTTGCAGGAATCTCCTAACTCAGATAGAGAAACAATTGAAACTCATTCCATATCCCCTTAAGACTTTAGTTTGAAACATGAAATCTCATGCACAGCAAATACAAAGCAATGCATATCAAGAGAACAAACATTCATGAGCACATAAACAACATACACAGAGAAACAACACCAGCCATGAGTTTGACTCAGAACTTCTTCTATTAATTCAAATGCATGTACATGGGTGTTCTTCATACACTATTCTCTGCTTGCTCTTTTCTCCCTGAATGCTATCTATTCAATAATGCTCACACTAATTTTACAATGTACAAAGGAGGGTGTCTATATCCATTTTCCCTCTCGAACTCTAAAACTGTCTAATCTAGACTTAAAATCCTATCCACCTGCATTAACTAGATTAAATGCCTCCTATCTACTTTAGACAAGAGCATATGGCTCGATGTTTGATACAATATACAAAAGGCGCTCCTTCATAAAGGATTCATGAAAGACTTTTGCTACAATCCCAAAGCACTTTTCAAAAATTTGGGTTTATTTGTCCAGCTGATCTCCGCTTGATGTGCTAGCTCGCTTGATGAGTTGGCGATGCTCCTGCATCATACTCCTCGACTTGAAAACTTTCATGGGCTCCTATCCATGAGCTCCCGCATGGTCTGTCCATGCTTTTGAATCTCTGCTTCACTTTCCCAGCTGGCATCTTCCATTGGATGGTTTTTTCATTTGATCAGATACTTGAAGTATTGCTTATGCCTGGTGTTTTTGCTCACCCTCTTATCAAGTATATGCTCCATATGTGGCTTTTCTACAATCGGCATCTGCTTCTGCCACTGGACCTCTGGCTATTCATCATTTCCAACTCCTGCTTCCTCAACCTTATATGGATATAGGTATGAGATATTGAACGTCGGAGATATTCCGATCTCATCCGACAACTCAATTTCATAAGCATTTTCTCCCAATTTCTTTAGGACTCTGCATGGCCCAATTTTCTTCATTTTCATCTTGCTATATGTTCCCCTTGGGAACCTTTCCTTCCTCAAATGTGCCAAAACTAGATCACCAACTTCGAACTGAAGTTGTCTCCGATGTTGATCCGCTCTGTGCTTATATTCCTGGTTTGATTCCAGCAGTCGCTCCTTCACCCTGCTGTGAATTTACTTCATCGCCTCTTTGAATTCTTCAGCATTCGCGCTCTTAGTCATTATCTGCTCTGAATCCCTCAATTCAGATACTCCTCTTGGCTACCTACCATATATAATTTCAAATGGAATTTTTCCTATGCTCCTGTTCACTGAGTCATTGTATGCGAACTTTGCCTGTGGCAACACATTGTCCCAGCTGCTATGGTGCTCTGTCACCAAGCTTCTTAACAAATCTCCCAGACTTCTATTTACCACCTCTGTTTTCCCATCTATCTGAGGGTGATAGGAAGAACTAAACATCAAGTTAGTTCCCATCTTCTTCCAGAGTGTCCTCCAGAAATTTCCAATGAATTTCGTATCCCTGTCCGATACTATGCTTCTGGGTAAACCATGAAGTCTAACAACCTCCTTGAAAAATAAGTTTGCGATGTGAGTCGCATCGCTGGTCTTCTAGCATGGAATAAAATGTGCCATTTTGGAAAACCTGTCAACCACTACAAAGATCGAATCATGTCCTCTTTGCATCCTAGGCAATCCCAGTATGAAGTCCATGCTGATTTCATCCCACGACCTTTCGGGTATGGGTAATGGTTGATAGAATCCCGCATTCTGCTTCCTGCCCTTTGAATGCTAGCGAATTCTATATATGTCGACAAACTTTTTGACCTCCGACCACATTCCTGGCCAAAAGTATGCTTCGCTCATCTTTGCAAATGTCTTGTCGTGGCCAAAATGCCCTACTAATCCACCACTGTGCTTCTCTTTTAGCAGATTCTCCCTCATGGAGAGATTCAGAATGCATAATTGATTTCCTCTAAACAACAGTCCATTTTGGATCATGTAATCTATCCATGGGCTGCTGTCTCTGAGAAATGGATTCTCAGTTGCTTCATATGCCTCTGCAAAATTTGCATCACCTGCATACATGTCCCTAAGATTTTCAAAACCCAATGTTTTGACTCGAAACTCCTGCAGCAACAAACACTTCCTGCTCAAAGCATCAACCACTTTGTTAGCAATACCTGAAATGTGTTTAATTACAAATGTAAAATTCTGCATATACTCTACCCATTTTTCATGTTTTTGATTCAAGTTTTCCTGTTGAGTCACAAACTATAATGCATGATTATCACTATACAGAACAAATTCCTTCGGAATCAAGTAATGCCTCCACTTCTTCAACGCCTGTATGATAGCATAAAATTCTTTGTCATACGTGGAGTATTTCACTTTTGCCTGATCCAGCTTCTCACTGAAATATGCAATTGGTCTGTCCTCTTGGCTCAAGACCGCTCCTATGGCAAATCCACTTGCATCACATTTCACTTGATATGTCGTTATGAAATTCGGCAACACCAAAACCGGTTTTTCTGTGATCTTCCACTTCAACAGATTGAAGCTCTTCTCTGCCTCTTCATTCCAATGAAAAGATTTATGTCTTTTCTTGACTGTATCCATCATTTTTGCACTAATTCCACTGAAATTCCTGATGAATTTTTGGTAGAAAGTAGCCAGTCCATGAAAAATTCTCACCTCAAAAATATTTCTTGGTGATGGCCAATTCTTAATTACCTCCACCTTACTTGGATCCATCTTTAATTCATTCACCGATATGACAAACCCTAAGTAAATTAGTTCTATCTTCATAAATGAAGATTTCCTCATGTTGATCAGTAGCTTCTCTTGCTGTAGTTTCTTCATCACTGCAGCTAAATGCTTCAGATGTTCTCCTTTTGTTTTGTTGAAAATCAATATGTCATCCAGATAAACAATGACAAACTTACCAATGAATTCCTTCAGCACTTCATTCATTAATCTCATGAATGTACTCGGCACATTCGTCAAGCCAAACGGCATGACTAGCCACTCATATAGTCCTTCGTTGGTCTTGAAGGTCGTCTTCCATTCATCGCCTTCCCTCATGTGAATCTGATGGTATCTGCTTTTCAAATCAACTTTTGAAAAAAATTTGGCTCCACTTAAACAATCCATCAAGTCATCCATCCGTGGCAATGGAAACCTGTACCTGATGGTTATCTTATTAATGGCTCTGGAATCAGTGCACATTCTCCAACTTCCATCCTTTTTTGGACTCAGTACCGTTGGAACGGCACACAGACTTAAACTTTCCCTGATCATCCCTTTATCTAACAGTTCCTATACCTGCCTTTTAACTTCTTCATTCTCCTGCGGCGTCAACCTGTACGCGGCCTTATTCGACAAACTGGCTCCTGGTATGAGGTCTATATTGTTTGACAACACAGGTATTCCAACAGAGGATGAACACCTTCAGTAACCACTCACATAACCAGATCAAAGATCAACACACCGATGTTTTCACATGGTAAAACCCTTATGGGGAAACATCCATGGCCCCAGCCAACGCGGCCACTTGGAGCAATTT
>SNQJ01S0168684.1:1244-20763 GCA_010110895.2 Picea sitchensis | reverse complement strand
CTAGACTCTTGTGGACATGAGACCTCTGGATGGCCCCAACTTTATGAGACAGACCAGGACTTCGCCACCACCTACCAAATGTTGGGTGCAAAGGCAGTTGTCGATAGTTTCCATCTTCAAGATGGGTTGTTGTGTCGTCTGGGCCATATTTTTGTTCCATCAAGCGAACGAGCGAAGCTGATCTGGGAAGCCCACTACAGTCGGGTGGCAGGACACTTCAGCATCGAAAAGATAGTAGCGATGCTACAAAAACATTTCTACTGGCCGAAAATTCGACAGGAGGTCAACAAGTATATCAAGTCTTGCATTGCGTGCGCTATTTCCAAACCAACCATTAAGAAATAGGGCTTGTACACCCCTGTTCCTACTCCTGACAGGCCATGGGAATCCATCTCAATGGACTACATGTCCGGCCTCCCATCCACCAAGTGGGGAAATGACTGTGTTTTTGTGGTTGTTGATCGCTTTTCTAAGATGGATATTTTGGTTGCTTGCAAGAAGAGCATCACAATAGAAGCCACTGCCAAGCTCTTCTTTGAACGAGTCTGGGTACATTTTGGAATCCCACAAACCATTGTCTTAGATCGAGACAGTCGATTTCTCAACACATTCTGGTTGAGCCTCTTGTCACTACTGGACACCAAGCTCACCAAATCCATGGCCTTCCACCCCCAGACCGATGGCCAAACCGAGGTTGTAAATCAAATAATCGTGCATATCCTACACATGTATAATTCCAAGCACCCTCGCAAATGGGATCAGAGTCTTCCCTATGTCCAACATAGCTACAACCGATCCCTGCATAACTCAACCGGCCACAACCCCTTTCAGGTGGGGTTGGGATTCCAACCATAGGGTCCAATAGATGTTGCACTTCCCCTTGCGGTCACCTCGACCGACTCCTCTCCTACTCCAACTGAGGCTGACAAAGCCACCTGGTTCATTGAGAGGATCCAACACATCTGCCAACAGGTTCAGGATATCCTACAGAAGTCCAATGAAAAGTACAAGTAGTGCCATGATCAACATCGGGTTCCACATAAGTTTCAGGTGGGCGACAAAGTTTGGTTGCACTTGTAGAAAGAACGCCTTACAGGACCCCATCAGAAGCTTCACCCACTCTTTTATGGACCGTACACCATCACCAAGGCTGTGGGGGATAATTCTTTTGAGCTCAACATTCCTCCTTTCCTTGGACTGCACCCAGTGTTCAATGTGGTCCTCCTTCGGCCTTATTTCCCACCATTATTGGACACCTCAGACGTAGCAAAACAACTGACACCAACAGAGCTCAACCCCGATTGCATACAATAGGCATCCAATGATGAGATTGTGGACACAGAGATCAAGGGCACTCAAAAACAAAGGATCTAGCTTTATCAAGTCATCAAAGCAGGGCAGCTCCTGCACCAAGGTAAGTGGCTCACCCGGGACCAAATTCAGCAGAAATTTCCTCATCTAATGGGGGAACTCAACGCAATGGAGACCATTGCTTCCTAAGGAGGGAGGATTGATCCAGGTGGATATCGGTCGCAAAATTTCATCATGAAATTTTGTGCAACTGTTGTATTCCTTGAATACATCTTTCCAATGGGCTATCATACGCCTAAAACATAGATCGTTGAAAAAGTTACAACCCCGGGAAGTTGATGTACTGACTTACCCAAATGGGGCCCACATGACTTTTGGCGCTTCATCTCCTAGGGTTAGGTTTTTGGATGTTTAGGGTTTTTGAAACTCCTGTTTATTGTAAAAAGGCCTTGAGAGCCTCATTGTAATTATCTTCTTGTGAATGAGCGCAACCATCACATCTCTTCTCAGACATAAGCCGCCATCATTCCAGCAAGCTTGTTTTCCGCTGCATTTTGCAGTTTTAACTTATTTCCTTATTGAATAGAAAACCAGTTTTACTGTATCTCTGTTATTCTATGTTAAACATCTGGTAATAATTTGTAGTCATTTCGTTCTGCTCATAAAATCTGGATCAGAAGTAGAGGTACATGTTGTAGATGTTCTTCAAGACAGTGTTGTTGGGCAAAAAATTATTGAATTAAAGACAAATCATCTGCCTAAAGGTTTGGTCCCACTCAAGAGGTTGTTTGACCACAATGATGTTTCCAGGAAGGTTGTTATTCAGACAAAAGAAACTGATGTAGTGGACTGTGACATCAGTTCTGATACAAATCCCAAGTTGGTCAAAATATCTAGAAAATTGTCACAAAAACATAGAGAGACATATGTTGAATTGATGAAGCAATATTCAGATGTATTTGCCTGGTCTTAGGAAGACTTGAAAGTGTTTGATACAAAGATCATACAACACAAAATTCCTTTGAAACCTGGATCAAAACCTTTTAAGCAAAAGTCTAGGCAATTTAATCCTTTGTTGTTACCTATAATAGAAAAATAGATGAAAAGGTTATTGGATGCCAAAATCATAGTGCCACTGAGATACTTAGAGTGGGTAGTCAACCTTGTATCTGTTAGAAACAAGAGTGGAGAGATAAGACTCTGTGTGGACTTCAAGAATTTGAGCAGGTGCTCCTTAAAGGATAATTATCCATTGCCAAAAATGGATCATATTTTACAGAGAGTTGTAGGAGCAAAGATGATCTCTATGCTTGATGGATACTCATGGTACAACCAAATATCAATAGTAGAGGAGGACAAAAATAAACCATATTTTACCACTCCCTGGGGCACTTTCATGTATGAAAAGATGCCCTTTGGATTGATGAATGCAGGAGCCACATTTCAAAGGGCTATGGACATTTCTTTTATTGGTGAGAAATACAGGTTTGTAGTTATTTATCTAGATGACATCACTGTATTTTCAGCATCTGATGAAGAACATTTACAACACTTGAAGCAGACATTTGATAAATGTAGGAGGTATGATATATCACTTAATCCTAAAAAATCACATTTGGTCATGGAGGAAGGCAAACTTCTGGGACACATCGTTTCACCTAAAGGAATTAAAATAGATATTGAAAGAGTAAAATCTATCCAACAGATAGATATTCCAAGAAACAAGAAATATATTGAGTCCTTCATCGGTAAAATTAATTTTTTAAGGAGGTTTATACCTAATTTTGCAGAGATTATCAAGTACATCACTGACATGTTGAAAAAGGATGCAGAAATTAAGTGGATACCAGAAGCTAAAGAATCTTTTGAGAAGATCAAGCAGGTTCTTGTTCAGGTCCCTGTTCTCATCATTCCAGAATACTCTAAAGAACTCATGATTTTTTCATTTGCCTCAGAAGATACCATAGCTTTTGTTCTTCTGTAAAGAAATGAGCAAGGATATGAGAAACCCATCTCCTTCTTCAAAAAAACTCTCAGAGACTCTAAACTAAAGTATGATATAATGTAAAAACATGCCTATGCCCTGGTAAAGGATTTGAAATCCTTTAGATTATATGTCCTTCAATCTGAGATCACTGCTTATGTCCCAAGCAATGCAGTCAAAGAAATCTTAGTTTAGCCTGATTGTGAAGGAAAGAGAGGAAAATGGATAACACAAATCTTGGAGTATAACCTGACTATAAAGCTTACTCAGCTGATAAAAGGTCAAGGCCTTGCCAAATTAATGATAGAGTCTAATTTCAAAGCAATTGGGTTGTACGATCTTTCAGGTAAAGCACATGATTGTTCATTCCAGATTGGAGAAACAAGTTCGCAGGTAAACAACAAGTATGTTTCTTCACCATGGTACAAAGATGTTGTATTTTTTCTGTTGAATTTTCAATTCCCTCCAGAATTGGATAAATCAAAGTTCAGATCATTAAAGTTAAGATCAGGAAAGTATTTCATTATTGATCAGATCCTATTCTGGAAAGACCCTCATGGTATCTTGTTGAGGTGTGTTGATGAAGAAGAGGCTAAACAATTTTTTTGTGATCTACATCATGGTGTTTGTGGAGGTCATCACCATTAGAAAGCTATTGCTTTCAAGATTCTCAGGGCATGGTATTACTGGCCAATTCTGTTCTCAGACATTTTTCCTCAGGTTAGGGCATGTGAACCCTGTCAAAAATTTGTTGGAAAGCAGAAACATTTGTCCTTGCCTCTGAAACCAATCATCGCTCATGGACCATTCCAATAGTGGGGCTTGGATTTCATCGGGGAAATCAACCCTTCCTCTTCTGGAGAACATAAATGGATTCTTACAACCATGGATTACTTTATGAAGTGGATCGAAGAAATTCCAACAAGGAATGCAACAAACAAGGTAATAATGGAGTTTCTTGAAGGACATATCTTTTCTAAGTTTGGTTGTCCTAAAAAGCTAGTCACTGATAATGCACAAGATTTTAAATCCAACTCCATGATTGATTTATGCAATAATTATAGTATCAAATTGGTCCACTCTACTCCTTACTACCCCCAAGGAAACGAGTTAGCAGAGTCCTCCAATAAGAGTCTGATAAGGATTATCAAAAAACTACTTGCAGAAAATAAAAAGTCATGGGATTCCAAGTTAAAGTTTTCCCTATGGGTTGATCGTATCAGTAATAAGAAATCTATTGGGACCTCTCCTTTCCATATGGTATATGGGACATAAGCTATTCTTCCAACTCAATTGGGCCTACAAGTTTTAAAATTTTTACAAGAAGACTTAGAAGAACCCAACGATCTCCAAAGGATAATTTTTTAGATGATCGAGGTTCAATAGGTTAGAGAACAGATGAATTAGAAAGTTGTTGCTCACCAGAGCAAAGTCAAGGCCACATTTGATAAAGGAACTAAGAAAGATGTTTTTAATGAAGGAGATTTGGTATTAAGGTGGAATGCTAGGAGAGAGGATAAAGCAAAACATGGTAACTTTGATAACCTATGGTATGGTCCTTTCAGAATAGCCAAGGTAATGGATAATAACACTTTTCTCCTGCATAATATAGGTGACACCGAAACTTTTGGAGGCCCAGTGAATGGGAGGTTCTTGAAACATTATTTTCTTTGAAGATTCATCAAGTTTTCAGCTTGTACAATAGGTTTTTCTTTCAATAAAGACTCCATATACCCAATGGACTTGTTTTATACAATTGTGTTGTGAATAAAGGCTAACAAATGCAGGGAGATCAATGAATCAGAAGTAAGGAAAAGGCACTGGCCTGCAGTTCTTGGAGTTTTATCATCAAAACTCCTCCCCCAGAAGGAGCCAGTGTTAGTCTCTAATTTTGTTCTTGATTTAGTGAGAATCAATAATCCTAAACCTTCCCTGCTTATACCTCATTGCTTGCTTTTGTTAGACTTTAATCTTTGTTTTGAGCTTGTTTTACTTTGCATTTTATCATTTTTGAATAATTTTCTCAAGTTTGGGGGTTTAAGACATGGTTAATTGAGATTTGTCACATCATTTGCTTATTTGAATCCTGAAAATTCAAATTACTGCCAAGTAATCAATAGCACTACTGGAATAACGTTATTCCTACAATGCTAATGTAATCATGTTGTGACATGCGCCAACCATCCAAATCTTGTCATAATTACATAAATCATGGACAAAAGACCTGCATGTACTCCACGATATCGCTTGAATCAATAATGTGGTTTGGATCGTTGCATGAATGAGATCACTCTGTACCTGCAAGGACCTGTACCAAATCAGTTCAATTTTCCAACATCATTATATAACACTGTCATCTGTTATTCTAATTCCGTCGGAATATGTGCGCAGATATCCTTTTAAGGAAATCGCTATGTAGTAATAGTTGTAGGTTTTAAATTCAATTTCCAATAGCGTCGAGTTGCAACACTGTATCATCGACATGGAACCTAAGAAAAGTGGGCAAATTGTCAGGATAAAACTTGAGGGCACTGAGCTACTTGAAGCGTATCCGCAGATGGCATAGAGGTTCAAGGATGTTGGCTGGTTCGAGTTCTTTACCACCTTCCACGGGCATGACGAATAGGTGTCCATGATGTTTGCACAGAACTTCGATGGCTACGAAGTGGTGATCGGTAAATTGTTGATGTTGGTAACAAAACAATCCATTGCTAAAGCTTGCAGATTGGCGATTGGCGGAGAATGATGGTGGAAAAAGGAACATGTGGTCATGGAGTTTGTGAACCAATTCTTGCTACTAGACAGACAAAACCCAGATTGGAAGAAAGGAGTCCCTCACAGCTGGATTAGACAAGAATGGAATACCGCTCTAATCATAATTCACAGGTATATCACCTGCGAAGGTAGATTCTCGCTGGTTTACATCTACCATATTAGGTTGTTAATGCATATTAATGGAGACTATCCCTTAAATCTACCATATTTTCTACTCAAAAGCCTACCAAAGATGTCAAAAAGGGTACAGTCACACCCTACCACTGCTAAAGGTAGCATGTTCCACCAAGTGTTAATTAAGACTCTGGTCATTTTCGCTCTGAGTGAAGTACATAAAACCTGGAATTGGTTGATCCAGTCCCTAAATCTTGATCCACAACCAACCAAACAAAAAAGGGGCAAAGGAAGAAAGACAACCACACATAAACAAAGTATCACAACTGATGAACCTCCAGTCAAAGAAGAAATGTTTGCAACCAGGGTGGCAAGGATCAACAAAAGAAAGAAGACTCAACACATTACTGTTGATACCCCTGTAGATGACATTAAGGAAGAAGCCATGACCATAGAGGTAAGAGATCCAAAATTGATTCAAAGATCAAAATGTTTTCAGATGTAGACATTAAAATAGAAGAAGATTCAAATGAGGATTATAATATTAAAACCAGAGTCAAACATAAACAAAAATCAACTAAGAAGAAAGGTGCCACAGGTAAAAAACAAGAGAAGAAATCTGCACCTGTGTCTCAATACCCTAGGAGAAATTCAACTAGGGTTGCCAACAAATACAGACTAAAATCCAAAGCTATGTTTGAATCATCTATCAGAAAGGAAAATGCCATAGTCATAGAGGACCATTCCAAGGACTCTAAAGCATGTGTCAAAGAAAAGGCAGAAAGACCTCCATTACAAAGGGAACCAACAGAAAGAGGTAAGAAGGTTGCGCAATTCCCTACAAGACCTGTAACAAGAGCTACTACCAGATTATCCAGAGCTGAAGCACTTGCTAAAGGTACCAATAGGGTTTCTAAAAACAAAGAAAGTAGATTCAAACCATATATTAGATATTCCAGAAGCCATGGACTCATCCAGTTCAGATGACGATCACAGTTCAGGATTAGCTTCTAGATACCAAATTAAACCGAGAGAGCCTAAGGCTGCCATAGATCTAAACAAGCCTACACCTGGAGAAGAGTTCCCAAAATTCAAGGTCAAGGTCAGAAGTGATAAAGAGAAAATAAGAGAACTTTAGAGAATGGTGAAGCAGTTGAGGAAGGAAAAGGCTCAAGTAGATCAATGGAGTGTCAGGCAACAGGAAAGGATACAGGGGTTCAAGAAGAAGAAAAGGGAGAAAAAATCATTTCTCAAAGAGCTTAGAGAATCCAACTTCAAACTCTATTGACACAACATTGTACTCGCCTCTAAGTTGAAACAGAGGACTGTTAAGGCTAGCATTGTTATCATATCATGATAGCCCTATGAAGGATCTAACACAGTTTGAATTTCTAATATTTACCAGGGGACGAGGGAATATTTACTTGTTTTTGGCTTGTGAAGATGAACACTTTGAATACATAACTAAATCAAACCATTTCCCAATTTGTAGGATCCAATGTATTGTTGAAAGAATCATTTGGGATTAAGCTATTGAGCTGATATCTATTTTTGTAATGTAAATGTTCATTTTGAGCTAACCTCCTTAGAAGATATATGTTGATTAGATCCTACCATTAATAGCACACCAGAAAATAGGATCTGAGCTACTTTTTAGATAACTTAAGTAGACAGAAGAAAGACTCCGTGGAGGTCGAAAATTTGGATATTCAGGGACCTGTTTTGAAACTCATTGTAAGACATTCCTATTCTATGTGACACTTAATGGCAAATGCATATTGATGGCTAGACTTTCTCTTATTCTATGTTCTTTTTCTCTTCATGCTTGAGATCATTTATCAAACTGCAATGCATTGTTTTCTTGATTATCAATTGATAAAGTAAAGAATTTGTTGTTCTGATTATTTTCAAGTTTTTGATTTCAGGCTAATGTTCTTGTTTCTTAATGATATTTTGAGATAAGAATTTAATGTGAGGTTGACAAATTGAAGACTTCATATTCTCTTTTCCTTATTTGTCTAATTTATCTATGTGACTACCCTTTAACCAGTCAGTGGGATATCATTTGTCCTTATTATGAAATTCATGTTTATCTTGAAACGTTGAACCAATTTTCAACCACCTTTTTAAAAAAAGAAAATCATAAAACCCCTCAAAATACTATTTCAATAACCTGATGATGCCCTAACTTTACCTCTCACAGTCAAGTGAAACTTTAGGGACTAACACCCCCAAGGCTACCATCACCAAGACCTAGCGCCTCAATAAAATGACCAAGAATAACCAAGAAAGAGTATCTCCAAGTGTGACGCACTCTCCAAGATAACCATAGCCAAGAAATAACGAAATTTACCATAACTACAACTGCAACTGCCTTGTGCGCACTGTAGAAGGAGTTGTCTGCCTGTCCAAATGAAATGAGCCAGTCCTTTATTTATACTAATTTGGGCACTAGTTTGGGGTCGAATTCTTATTTATGGGTCTTCAATTACTTTATTATTTTCCTATGGGGCCAACTTCTTATTTTTGGGTCTTCAACTTCTTATTGGGGCTTCTATAATGGTGTAGATGGGTCTTCTTGTACTTTCTTATGGAGAATGACTACTCAAAGTTTCAAATTTCGAACACTCCCTCTCAATGACGGAGGCATTCTTACTTGGATTTATTTTTTCATATAAAGGTTGTCTTCATGAGCCATGTTGATGTGCCATCTCCGCACATGCATTCCATCCCGGAATATGCATGTGATAGCATCATGAGTCCATCCACTCCTTGAAAGGACAAGGACTACACCTAGGAAATTTACCACTAGCAGAGCCCCGTGAGTGAATGAATCATTACCCTTGGTCATATCAACACTAGCATAGCCCTGTGCATGACCAATATGGGATAATGTCTGCTTGATGCTTATCTGGGCCACTCACCATTAACAAAGCCCCGTGGATGAGTGAATCATTCTCCTTTGGTCATGTTGGCCCTCAACCAAGTTTTGAGGAAACATTGGTCAAGTTTGACCACCTTTTTGGACTTCGACAGGATGGTCGAGGATGGAGCGCCCAGGTGGAGCTGAGATCGCGGGATCTCACTTGATTTGTGGACCCAACAAGGGGTTCATTAGGGTTTTGTATTAGGGTTTATGGGATGTCGGCCCATGGGTTTACCCATGATTAGGCCTTTTTATAAATGTATAAATAAGTGTGAGAATGTAATGTAGTAGAGGTGAAAGTAGATAAGTGCAAGAGGCAAGTAGTTTTTGGTTGCTTAGTGCAACATACTATGTATGTAAGGCTCTGTTCTTAGTAGAGGAGTTGGCTCTGTGCCTTGACCTAATTTTTGGAAAGTGGATCTAATGCTTAGTGCGTAGATCACGTTTCTAGTGAAAAGCTTGTCTCTGTGGATTAGTGCACATGAGCAGAAGAATGTAAGAGATTGAAGACTAATAAAGAAGAAGACATCGTTGGTGGACGTAGCCCCATACTGGGGTGAACCATGTATATCATGTGTTGATGGTTTTCTTTGTGCTATGATGTTTATGCTATGAATCTGCTTAGTGCACTGATGGTTATATATGATAGATAGATCTATGAATGCTTAGTGATTTATTTATGTTGAATGTGCTAGATCTAACTTATGTTGCTAAGTACAATGTGTATTGTTACTACGCCAAACTATTCTTAGGGTGTTCTCTGCAATGTGAATAAAGATGATAAACTAATGCATGTTGCTCTTAAGTACTCTGTGAAGTAATTGTAATCACATATCTGTGTCCCAGCTTGGTTATAGACACTTGAGTCTTGTAACCCCCCCTGCCTCTACCTCGGGTGAGACTTCGCCTTCTTCGCAGGTGATGCCAAAAGGGCTTGTAGTTAGGGTTTTGTTGGTGCGTTGTTGAAACGTTGAACCTTGGGTCAGCCCCTATGCCAACAAATGGTTTGTTGCCGAGACCCAAAATTGTGATTGTTGAGAACTGAAGTAAAGAAAAGAGAATCTATGTGCATAGATCTGCTGCTGTAGTGCGCAATACTCTACTTGACTTGCGAAGCCTTGTGCTAAGAGAGTAAGTTGTTCTGAAGACAACAGGTAATATTTGAAATAGGTAAAACTTTGCGCTTTGATAAGTAGAAATTTTTGTTTCGAAAGCATGAATCTAGGCATGTTTGATAGATTTTGTCCTAGTCTGAAAACTAGGGTACAGTTAGAAGAAATATTTGATCTGAATAAATATTATAGAAATAGAGAAAGATATGTTATTCCTATGCATAGAAAGAAGTTTTGGACTAACAAGTGGATGTAGGAACCTAGAAATAATTTTTCCAAATTGCAGGTCTAGCACTGTGATCCTAGTGCGTAGTACAAGAGGAAGAGAGGATTAACCCTATGTTATAACTGCATAAGATCGGGAAATCTCGCTAAGGAATGCCTTGGTGCAGGTCCTATTTGTCTTTGTTGTAAATTTGTTGGTCATGAAGTTGAGGATTGTCCAAGAATGATTGCTAAAGCAGAACAAATGAGCATGCGACAAGAAAATAAGAGCATGTTAAAGAATCATCAAGGGAAATAATCAGAGAAAGTTCAGATTCCATTAGAACAGTTGAAAGAAGTAATGGGTGATCACAAAGATGTTAGTTTACCAGAGATCATGAAATAAAAACAATGCATAGATACAAGAATAGGAGACTTCGACATAGACCGTGTCTTGGATGAAGAAACAAAAGTGAATATTATGACAGAAAGCACTTGGGAAATTTTGGGAAAGCCTACTATAGTACCTTCATTGGGAAGGATAGGTTTATTCAAAGGAAAGATGATAACCCTGTATGGAAGAGTTACTAATGTACCTATTATTATTCATGGAACATCGACTAAAGAGGAATTTTAAGTCATTAAGTTTGTTGAGAACATCACCCTTTTCCCCCTTTTGCTAGGTAAGACTTGGATTGAGAAAGATCAGATCAGAAGGAAAGCAGAGGAAAAAGCTACAGAAAAGAAAAAGCAAGAATTAAGGGATTTCATAGCTAGAAAGATAGATCGACTGATAGAAGAATGAGGAGTTGAGTCGAAGCAACATAAGGCAAGAGAATTAGCTGTCAAAGTTGAAAGAACGCAAGAAGGTTTGAAGGACCTATCCATGCAAGAAGAAAGTATATCCATCCATGAAGTGGTAAGGGGTGGAAAGAAACAGTGTCGAGGAAAGGGTAACTCAATGCATTAAGCACTCCCTCTACAAAGGTGCTTATGGAGATGAACATCACATGCGGCCTTGCATGTCAATGACACTATGACCATGAAGTAAAACCTAGGTCATACCACTCACTCACACTTACAATTTGATGGGTTTCTTAGGAAATACTTCTCTACTTGGGTAATGGCACACCTAATAGGGTTTTATGATGGTCCTCCCATATCTCAACTTGGCAAATTTCATAAATTCATAAGCTAGTGTGAAGTTTGAAGAAGATACCTAATGTGATTTACTTATGTGTCTTTTACATTAAAATGTGACTCATTTTTATGTTATTTTGACTCGTGTGTCCATGTTGGTCGGTCTCACTTGATTCTTTGAGCTCGTGTTTGATGATGATCCACACTTAGACATGATCCTTTAGAGGACGTTGATGATGTTTCTCCCACACTTCATGGAGGAGGTTAGACACCATTTGGAGGACGTTGGAGCCTTGATGATGAGTGTTGGACCATATGATGAATTGGCATATGTCTTGACACCCTTCATCACATACTAGACCATGGATGTTGCACTTTGAAGTTGGGACATTGCACCTATGAGCTTCATGTGTCACTTGGATATGGCATGGAGCCCCTTGATAAAGTTGCACCCTCTTGAGGACATTGAGGCTTGGCTTGATGACATTGCAATTGATGATGATAGTACACCCCTTTGGAGAGGTCATGGGGCCCTTTCTCTTGATGACACCATGCCCTAGCTTGAGGATGTTGCACATGTGATGGGACATTGTACTTGATGATGATGTGACACTTGCTTGAGCTGACCTAGAACATTTTTTGATTAGTTGACTCATTCTTGATGAGGATATGTGACCTTATTGATGAGGAGACATGACTTTTGAGGATATATAGCACCTTTTGGGGAGAAACGTGACTTTTTCAGACTTTACACCCATTATGGAGATGACATCACCCTTCACGAGCCCTCTACACTAACATGTGTGGAATTTATGGAAGACATTTTCATGTTTTAGCATTGTATCTTTGTCTTAGAGGCATTTTTGGGGGTCGACCTTAGACCCATTCACCTTGTATCATACATTTGTTATGTTTTAGGGGCTTTTAGTGGATATTATCTCATTGAGGTGAAGCGCTTGGTTTCCTCATTTAAATAGAGGAAGTGCTCCCTCATTTGGACATCGTTGCTACTTATGGAGGATTATTACTACTAGTCTCTTCTCTATTTCTCTTTTGCCTATGGATGAATAACTCATGCAACTTCTTAGAGAGATGATCTGTAGATGCTTTTTCAAGTTTGGTCGATGATTTCATGGTTAGGGTTTCATGGATGATCATTGATTTACCTAGTAAGTGTTTTGTTCTTTCTAAGTCTTTGTGGATTTATTTATGAATGTATTAAGTGTGAATGTTCTTACCAAAGTGGTGATAGTGTGTTTTTCCTTTTATTTCTCTTGAATAGATCTTATATTGTAAACCCTAGGAAGGTTTGCAGTGGACTACCTTCCCTTGATATTGTCTTAAAATATTGTTAAATGACATAAAATGATTTTCTAGGGTTTATAGTGGAATACCCTAGTTGTCTTTCTATAGGATGACCTTATAAGGTTTGTAGTGGAATACCTTGGGGTTTTATCCAAATTCCATGTTTCACCCTTGTCTTCAACAAAGTTCATAATTTGACTCCATAAGCCCAAACAGAATAAAAGGCACTAGTCTTGACTCCCTTTTGTAAGTCCTTAAATCTAAATCCACCTTTTATTTTATTATTCCGAGGTTAGATTAGGGTTTATAGCAATTGTCCTTCAACTATAATTAGGTTAGACGTCTACGATTTAATTGGAAAATTATCTTCAAAGTGTATCTTGTTATCATTTATTGCATTGCTAATTGAATTTTCAACCCTCTAGGGCTTGACATATTGCATCTTTTAGGGATTTTATGTGCTATATATTTCAACAAATAATTATTTGCAAAACCCTAGTTTAATTTGCATTTAGAGCCCTAGTTTTCATTGATATTTAACATGTTTAGAGGGTTGATTTATTTATTTTGTTATAATTTGATATATTGTTGAAGGTCACCATCTTTTACGCAAGTTTTTTTTATACTTGTATTTTCCACCATAGGTTGTGCAAACATGTTATTAGATGTTATGAGATTAGAATTACATGATTGAGTAAAATTCTCATAACTATTTCACAAGGAAACAATTATTTTGTCCCAATTTCATAATTATGAAATAATAATTATGAAATAATTGAAAAGAAAGTTCATAGTGAATTGGAAAAAGTTCATAATTGAGCATGGAACTTGAGCAAAAAGCTCATAATAGAAAAAAAAGTTCATAATTAAGCATGAAGCTTGTGCATGACTTGTAATTGCTTAGTTCACATGCCATCAATCCTATCTATGAATTGTAATTGATTAGTTCACATGTTATCAAGCTATCCATGAATTGTATCCACCTATCCATGATTTGTATCCACCTAATTCACATGTCATGAAGCCTATCTCCAATCTCTTCTAAAATCCTTAAATAAAAGGCCATATCAAGGAGATAGGGAAAGAGTTTTGAGAGTGGTTATGCTAGAAAAATAGAGAGAGAAGCTCAAGAGGCTAAGGAGGAGCATCAGGAACCTGGAACTAGGAGGAATGCATCAAGCCTCAAGGTAAAGGTACAATGATGTATTTGTCCATTTTTATAATATAGATCATTGGTTTTCCCCTTTCATATTATTCATGTTCAATGATATATGTTAGATCTGATCTTACATTGAATAGATCGAGATAGATCTAGATGAATTTGTGATTTCCTAACACTAGAGATAATTTGTAGTTTGGTATTGTTTATCTCTTGAGTGTAGGTAGCAGGTTGAAGGAGCTTGGAGTTGGATCTTTGGAGCTACACTAGCCTAGGATACACAAGGACAACCTTCAGGAAAATGTATGCCTCTTTAATATCTCTTAGCATAAAATAGGAAACATATTGTTTAGATCTAGGGAGAACCGTAGGAATCTAGCCTCTTTTTGTCTAGGATCAAGGGAAGATCCTAGGTAGATCTTGCTATCCAACTAGTGAGATCCCTGTGAGATTTTATCCCATAATAGAATTGGTGACTCCACCGAGGAGAGCCTTTGTTTTCTTCCTTGGATCTCTTAAGGAGTTTTTCCTCTAAAAGAGGACTGCGACCTTCAAATACAATTCTATAACTTTCTATACAGAATCTGAAGGAAATAACTATATATCTGGATTTTTCTAAAAAAAAATTTCAATTAAAAAAAACAAAATCGTCAAGATCGGTGTCTAAAAAGAAAAGTTAACGTTGATTTAAAATCAATTATTTTGCAGATTTTTTGTGACGGCCGCATGGAATGTTTGGCCAATATATTTTGATAGATAATCCAAATTGCAGCCAAACCAAATCCACTAGAAATAGGATGTCAGTGGATTTATTTTGATATATTATATCATATGCTTATGGTAAATATAGAGTGTAGTACATTCCCTAGAAATTTCCGCTCCCAAACTCTAGATCTCCATTAGATCTTTTTTTTAAGTTTAGGGTGTGATATTGATAGAGACATTGGAGTGAGATTATCTGAACTCATTTCCAATTTCCTACAACCCCTTTTCTTGTTGCTTGTTGATGGTTTTCGTTTTCATTTGTATTTCTTTCTTAGATCAATAATTTTTTGCATTATAATTGGAAAAATATCAAAAAAGACAAAAATATTTGTTGCATGCTAGATTTGTCTTTGAAGCACTAGTAAAGAGAATGCATTAGGAATATTGTTTGGTTTTGAATTGAAGTGATTGTTGGCTTCTTGGTGTGTGTGTGGTTGTGTTTCTAAAATTTTGCAAAGAAAAAGAAAAGAATCTATGTCCCTCACATAGCTAGAGTTCATCAAAGTGAACAAATTGCATTCTCATTCTTGCATTTGATTGGTTAAGTCAAGAGTCAAAACATCACTAAAGTTTCATCCGCTGCCCTTAGACTTAAGCAACAACCTTAAAAAGAAAGTGTAATCTAAAATAAATTAGACATTTTTCTTTTGATAGTGAACCAACATTAGATAGGCTTATGGCCTTGGATTAGGATTGGAGAGTAACTCTCCAAGGCCACAAAATGAAACTTAGGAGTCAGTGAAGAGTGTCAAATCCATCCTTGCAACCAATGTGTTGGGAGCCTCCTCTAACACAAGAATTAAGCACAATGTCACATCGGGGCAAGTAGGTAGATTACCCATCTCTGCTTGTTTTGGTGTTTGTGATACCACTTTGATTGCTATGTATATGGGGGTTCTATCGATTAACACCTTCGGAGCTTCAGGCTTGGTCACCCTGCCCTTACATGCGGTCAGACCTACAACTGTTCACCTGATCATTGATTGTAATGTGGTATCCTTAGTGACCTTTACTAGGTAGCCATAGAGGTGACTGTGTCTGGGACATTCCTATAGTACCTGGGGAAGACATTCGTTCATTGTCTTGGTTCCCTTGGAGGGTGCCCACCTTAATAAAGTGTACTTGCACTAGTCAGGGTTGTTTCATGTAGATCATTGTAACTACTCCTCATACCTTCACTAGCCAATCTTGTGGGGAATTCATCTCCCCCATAGGGTTGGTTTTCAAGAGGCCCCTGAGCCAATTGGTTTGCTTGTTGTTATCCTAGATTTTTTTAGGGGTGTTCTCTTTGAGTCCAAGTCTAGGTCAACAATAGGTTGAATTATGTTTGGATTTTAACATAGTATATTCACTATGGTTGAACTACCGTGTCGATCCCGTCGAATACAAGGAATGGAACTCATTACCGAGGAACAACCACCTATCAAGAGGCATGATATAGTTGATGAAGACTTTGAAGGGCTTGAAATTTGGTTCAAAAAGTCTATTTTAGTTGAGGTAGAACTGGTAGATGAACGTCCTCCACAAATATTTTAATCCTCCTTTGACTAATCCATACACACCTCTAATTTTCCAAGTGCGAGAAATTTTTAGAGCACCTTTCTCTTTGTTTAGTCAACCTCCCACTATGTCTGGAACAAGTTTTTAATCTAGTGTAGCTGAGGCTATGAGCCCATCCTCAAGTGGGACAAGGGGAAATCCCCTAGGGAGCGTCCAAATGATGTATATGTTGCCACCCCTTAGCTCCATTGGACCCACACCATCCATACCATTCTCTTTTGGCTCCTCGATCTAGGGGGCACCAACCATGTGTCCATATCCATCTGTTAGTTTACCAAGTGTTTCTACGCCCATCCTGTCTATTATGACGCTCACCTTTGGATCTTCTTCTAGTGGGGGGCCAAGCTTTGGTTTCAACATAGGGGGTGGAATTCCCTCCACCTCCACCATCCCTATGAGCATCCCAATATCATCATGAACTAGTTCACCTTTCAGGTGGAATATTTCTAGTCGTTTTGGGGTTGTCCCTAGTCAAGATGGGGGCAGTAGTACATCAAGTGGTTTTAAATTTCCATGGGTTAGCACGCCTTTCCCTAGGGGCACATTCCTTGGGGGTAATTTTTCACCTTGGGGAGGTTTTCCTTTTGTTACTACATCAGGTCCTAGGGGTTTCTTCCCCAGGACTAACTTCGAGAGTTTTTTCCTAGAGGGTACTCATTCACCCCTAGGAGAATCTTTGGTTATGGGAGAAATCAAGCTCCTAGAGGTGCCACCATCCCGATAGGTAATCACTCTTCAGGATCTCCCCAACCCTTCAGTAGTAACAATATAGGGGGGCAAAAAGGTCCATTTGGGACACCATTGGATTCACTTCCCTCCCAGTATTTATTTGCATCATTGCCTTTCCTCGCAACGTTAGATTTACCATATTTGTCACGATTAACAAATGAACCTATTTATGATGACCCATCATGGTCAGAAATGCCTTCCAAGTTTCCATCAGATATTCCAAAATTCGACGAAAAGTTGGGAGAGGACCCCTCCATACACATCATGACATACCACTTATTGTGTTCATCCAACTTGTTGTTGGATGATAGGATGAGGTTTCGTATTTTCCAAAGATCCCTGACCGGAGCTACCGCCAATTGGTACATTGAATTAAAAGGAGACTCCTTTAAAACCTTCAATGACCTAGAAATGGTGTTCTTAACGTGTCACCAATTACCCATATAGTATGAGATAGGAATTGATCTTTTGACTTCACTACTGAAGATAATGCCACCCACATTTCTGATGATATACATGAGTGGAAAAAAATACGTAGGATGATTAAGAATTGGTCAAACAAGCTCCTTATGGAGTGGTTCACCAAGTCCCTCTTACCACCCATTTCCAAGGATGTAGCTATGGCCGAGGCGACCACCGAGGAGCAGGCCATCTTGCATGCCCAACACTTGGAATTTATTTATTCATAGTCGGGTACTCTTTATGACATTATTATAAATTCTCTTAGGTCATCAACTGATCCAAGGAAACCAAATCTAGGACCCCATGCTAATGGTGTGGTTGGCTATGTTTCTCATGCCTCTGTAAACCAGTTAGTTGATCAGATGGGTCAAATGTTCATTAAGTCACACCCTTCAACTTCTAGTTCTAGTGCTCAAACTGATGCAGTCCCTAATTATACCTCTGAGTTGAATTTGGTGCATTCCATGCAACTGAAGAATCCTCAACAACCTAGAGGCAAAAATAAAAGGAACAAAAAGAAAAATTCCAATACTAAGAAAGAGACTGCCTCCACCCAAAACACCTAGGAGGGAGGCACTAAAGAAAAGAAGAAGAGTTGGTTTCCCTGCACAATTTGTGGGGAGGACCACCCTACTCACTAGTTTCCTAGAAAGGATGAGGTGCATTGATTTTTTGCACAACAACAGGCCCCCCAACATCCTGTTGTCCTAACCCATCCTTTCCCCCCTCAACTCCAAAACATGGTTCCCACAAATATTGTCCCTCCACAAGGGGGCATGGCAGGTACCCATCATCACGAGGGGTCTTCCTTGAATGCTACCATTTTATGTGTGACCAAACGGTCAATTTGCATACTTGAGCCAAAAACTATGACATTTCTAAGCCTTCCCATGCTGTGCCAGAAGCAGTATCTTCTTCCCAGCCTGGTGGCCCTCTTCACACCGATAAGCCATATTTTGATGCATTGCTTCACCTCTTGAAGGGCGTTATTCAATGCACAACACACAATCCCAACACACGAGCTACCCACAACTACAGTATTGTGGAAGACTTGGCCTAGGAACCATATGCCACATATGCGCTTAAAGTTCTCCAAAGATGCCCTGTTATCACATAGATTGTAGGTTGGGAAAAGCCTGACCCAATCCATAAACGTGAGACAAATATGGGAGTAACTACCTACTATCACCTTAGATAGATATTCCCCTCACTTTAGTGATGATAAATCAAAACAAGGGAATAATCTTGGTGACCCTATGGGGATTGAGATGGAAAGTGAAGTGATGAAAAGTGAAACCCCTATAGGTATATTTAGGAAGTGGAAAAGGGCTTGTATAAGAGTCTTGTTGATAAGGTTAGGTTTCCAAAGTATAATGTACCTGCAAGAGAGTGTTGTGTCTGCTCGAGACAAGACAATATATAGAGATACAAGTCAGAATCCAAGGGACAAGCAAGTGAAGCTTCCTGTTATATATTATAGTAGTAAAAAAAAATATATGTCAGCAATGGAAAGATCTAGTTACTGCATAATTAACCATCAAAAGTACCAAATATTGATTGGACGATGAAACACTAAACAAGTGTTGATTAAGGTTGGTTGTCATTGATGTCAACCCTTGAAGAAAGTCTGGTAGCACAAAGGTTTGGGTAATGGACCCAAGTTTGTTTGATGTAAAGATGACTCATTATTGTCTTTTCATGGTTGATAATAATTACAAATTGATTAACTCCAAAGTGTTCCCCTTATGGTGAAATCCCTCACGGGAAGACACATTGCAGATTGAGTTATCCTAGAAGTATGGTTAGAGAACCCATGATTATTTGTGGAATAATGATATGAAGGTAAGTGAATTTTTTAGTGAAACTATCCTAGATGGATAGTGTTTGTTATTCCATTTCTGGTGGTATGTGGAACGTCACATAACTCCTCACGGTTTGAGAGTTATGGCCTTACGAAGTTGGAGGACCCTCAT
>SNQJ01S0168682.1:13134-33897 GCA_010110895.2 Picea sitchensis | reverse complement strand
CATGTATCCAAGTATCCTATAATGTACCTCAACCATGTGCCAAATATATATTCCAATACATATATATGTACCAACAATATCTCTCAATATATATGCCTCAGACCATGCACCAAACATATACCGTATATCCAAGATGTGCCTCTAAAAATGAAGACAACATCCAAGAAATATGTACCAAGGATATACCTCAAGCATGTACCAACATCCCTGATATATTCCTCAAACCATATACCAAATATATGTCATAACATCACCAAGACATGTGTCAATGCATATACCAAAGATTAATGCCTCAACCATAGCATCACCAAGACCTATACCTTGGCAAATGCATGTACCAATAAGACCTCAAGATATGCTTTAAGCATGTTCCATACCATCTATGATAGAAGCCTTAAACCAAATGAAAACATACATTTTTTATCATGTAGAAGGTGATACATATCATCACAAACCAACAAACCAACCTAGTGCATATCATATTCAACAAACACAAGATAGCATCTTCACTGAGTTTTACCTCAACCTTTCTAGACAAAGCCATTCATCACGTAGGACCTCGCGAGACGAGTGACATACAACACGTGGGGTTCCTCGTAGGATGACTTATAGCTGACATGTAGGGAGGGTCTACTTAATTAGGGTTGCTCGACCTTCTACCATCACCAGTGCAGGACCTTCCTTCACACTGCTTTTATACGGATTATGGTTTCACATTCATTTAAGGATCAAGGCTTCATGATGGATGTTCAGTAGACTTTCTTGTGTACAAATGGGGAAGTAGATCTTGGAGGTGTATTTATTCTTTTCCATGTGACTTCTTTCCTTAAGTTTAGGGATGGCCTATACTTTCTTGTTATAAGCTTGTTTTGCCCTTTAATTAATGACTTGTAACTTCTTGTTTACTGTAGTTTAGGTGATTTTTAAACATTCTTCATAGATTTCAACTTTATGAGGGTATAACTCCTCAACTATGAGGAACCATGTGGCATGCCTATGGATTGGAAACAACATGATGAGGGATTATTCATCTATAATTTTTTTCATGTACTTGTAATTTTCTCCATCCTCTTTATCCTTAGTCAACTCTGGGCTTCATGACCACACAATGGGCTTCTTTTGGAGGCCTTCAAAGTGTCTTCCCATGATAGCCATGCAATCAAGAACTTCCCACTCTCCCAACTACAAAAAAAAGATAACTTGGTGAGGCCTGAGGAACCATAGAAACTTCGCCATGAGAACCACTTGGAACTTCTCCAAATACACCTATCTCTTATTCCTTTAAACAAACCCATCTTCTAGAGGCTTATTTTGGGGTTAACATGCATATTCCATGGTTGACATCAGTACTTCTAGACTTATTCTAGAGTTGACATCTAGGGTTGACATCAATGACAACTAACTTTCCAATAGAGGTGGAGCAAGTCCTACCTACCATAGAGAAATTAACATCCTTATGCTCAGGTAGATTTGGAGGAAGAAACAATTTTGCAGAGGAGGTCTAAACATACAAGACATGGGCAACATAACCTTTGGAATATTAGGTTGAAAGGACAACCTCCAAGAAAACACTAGGTACATATATTAAATTTGTGATGGTTTCGTTGATATTCACTTATAAGTCGCAATTTCCACAGCAGAGATATTTTGTCGAAATAATTTCGTTACTATATCCACGATCAGTTATTATTGTGGAAACATCGATGAAATAAGAACTCCACGTGTCACCACCTTCAAGATCGATTAACCCTATGAATCATCACAATTACGACGAACTTACATCCGCAATAACAACGAAGAAGTGTGGAAAGTTGCGATGACAATTTATGCCAAGACAATAACTTACTGACCTTGAGATCTTTGAATGTGAACCTAGAAACCATCTGGCTTAGACAAAAATCGTGGCAATATCAACGAAAATATATCTCAACACCAAGCTTATGATGCAGATGTTGTATATGCGACAAAAAACTATGGAAACTTGCGACGAAAGTTCATCGCTATAGCGACGGTTGTGGTAAAATATTAAATTATTTCCGACGAAACATCATCAATATTCCAATTTCTTTCCTTAATCCACAGAGATATTTCTCGATATGTGATGGCAAAATATTTGGCGTCAGTGATAGAGACATCACCTAAAAATCTACAAATTCTAAACAATAAGTCAATGTAAACAATAGTAATCATCAATATATCATCAATATACTAATTTACAATCGAGGAAAACAATACCAATATAGGAAAAATTGAACCTTTTAAGTATTTGTGAACGTAGCAGGCATAAATAATTAACAAATTAAATACCTTAGTATACATTATTGAGACATGTGTTTGATAAACCATTCAAAACCGCCAGGTTCTGGCAACTATATAGAAAATAAAAGATTTGTTTTTTGAGCCTTCATAAAAAAGGAGTTGGCGTGACTTGGTAAGAGGATCAACATCATGACTATCATCTTGGTTGTCCTCATCCATTGGAAAATGTGTCTTGTATCCAATCATGTATCTCATCTTCCGGTTGAATCACTAACATTATCTCCATCCATATCATACTTAATAACAGTCATGACTTTAGTATTACGATCTCGAAGTTCATCTCCATGTAAAGTAGTATTTACGCTGGTACTTGGCAAATAACTCTTTGGAGGTCGACACTTTGTGGGCATCATCTATATATTTAAAAACAACATAGAAAGAGTTGGAGTATTAGTATATAAAATATAAAAAGCTCGATGTTACTGAAATTCATGGCATAATGATTATTATAGAGAATACGGTAAATATTGAATCCTCTTACCAGGAATGATATTCATAACCCTTCGGTACGTGCCCCTTCTCCCTACAATGTCTTTGGGTTGTTGGTATTAAAAGTCTTCTATTTTTCAGGCCTCTACAGCCAATATGAGGGCAATAACATTTTCCATCACTTCACCCTCTAATGTAAATCTTAACCAATCAAGCTTCTTGTCATTTTCGTTCATTGTGAGAATAAATCCTTGTCTGACAAGTAATTGTCTTACCTACATAATATAATTAAGTTGTCAATTTTTATATTTTGGCTCTCCTTTTCGATTATGATATGTTTATTTATAGTAACCTACATATTTATAATAAGGTCCACATCTTTATAATAAGGTGATCATATATGTGTAGAGGATCAACATCATGGCGACATAGATAACATCTTATAATGGGTCATATGTGTAAAATGTTTTCTTTATAATAAAGACATATATACCTAACATAAGTTTAGGGTTAGTGTTTATGTATCTTATTAGTCCCTGCTAAGCCCGGGGAATATAGAAATCAATTACTATCATTTCCCCAATCAAGGTTGAGTTTCAAGACAATTCCATATCTTGAAGAGAGAGAAGTGCTGTAGTGAAGTGTAAAAGATTCCTGTAGGTGTATGGATCCATGCCACCCTATTCTGTGATCCCAAGTAAAGACATGAAAGAATAACTGGTATACACATATTATAATATATTATCAAGGAAAAACAAGCTAAATGCAAATTGGACATTTGAAAAAAATTACAAGTTAAATGGGAGTACATCAATAAAAATAACATACTAACCTTTTAAGTTCAAAATCCAAGCTATGTAGATTGTAGATTGGATTTGTTCAACCCGATTGGGTAATAGAAAAAAATAAACAGCTCAAACAAAAGCCAAGAGAAATGTCGCAACTATAGAAATTGTGTCATAAAGTCTCTTAAAAGTCCTTATATATAGATAAAATAGTAAACTAGCCATTAACACCAACCAACGAGATAGGAAAAATTTATTAGCTATTGCCAGACATTCATGCAGCTATAGGGACGGAAATATCGACTAGGTTAAATTAATATTTCGTGGATATTGCGATGAACTTTCGTGGCAATATCCATGAAAATTCTGCCCTCTTTAAAAAAATGATGAAACTAGTGGAAGCATGGAAAAGTTTCGTGGAAAAATCCATACATATGTAGTAGTGAAATAAAATGGACCTCGGGGAAGAAGGTAGATGAAAAATTTCTGTTAAGCCCTAATATTGGCTGTTACTTATGAATTGGCACATATTATATTAGTAATGTTATTTTATTTATGTTGGCTTTAGGCCATTGGTTTTAATTATACCTCCCTAGTCTCCTATATATACCAAAGGAGACATTTTCATTTTAGATCATCTTGTACTTGAACATTTAAGTGAGATTAAAAGGGCTTGCCCTCCCTTGAAGAAGCTTATTATCTTAAATTATCTCTTTCAAGGCGTTGAGTGCACTGCGAGGTTTTTCTATGCTATATTGATATTTGGTTCTTAACATATGGTGTCGAAGCTCAATGTCTTGGGTTTTTAGTTGCTACACTCCCGAGACACGGAATTTTGCTATAACTTGTTTTCTCTGATGTTTGAGGAAGAGGAGCAGTGGAGAGAGTATTTAGTGGCCGGATCAAGGTATGTTGGGTTCAAATTCATCTCCTAAGGCCTTATACTTTTGGAGATATAGTCTTTGGAAGTTAGGGTTTGTGTTTAGTCCTTAAATTAGTCTCAAATGAACCATTTTTTTATTTTTGCTATAAAAACTTTTTATGTAACATTTGAGACCACGAACTTCGGGGAGGATATTTACAAAAAAGTTGTAAGGTTTGTGGTAGAATGTTTTGGTTTTCCAACAAAATAAGGTGGAAACAATTAAGACCCGGTATTTACAGCCATTATCCATCCCAAATTGACCTTTGGGAGGAGGTTTCCATGGATTTCATCACCCGAGGGGGTTGCCAAGTCTGAAGGAAGGTGTCATCATGGTGGTTGATGGTGACCAATTATGCACACTTTGTGCACTCTCTCATCCCTTCAAGATAATACAATTTCCATTCCGGAAGTGGTCAAAAGCTGGCATCCTAAGAGATGATTGTAAGTGACAAGATCCCATCTTCCCTGGACATTTTTGAACAAAATTATTTTTTCTTGTTTGGTTACTCGATTGGCTCATAGCTCATCCTATCATCCTCAATCCCGATGAATAAATCGAGATAGTGAACAAATGCGTGGAAGGCTACAACCGTTGCTTTGTCTTTGATAAACAAACGAAGGTATCAAATGGTTACTGGCATAATGGTGGTACCTGTACTTCCTTTCATACTGTAAAAAAATGACACCATTTATGGCGCTTTATGGATGCCACCCTCCTTCCATCACTTCTTCTCTAAAGAAAATCTAAGGTTCAGGTGGAACATCATGGGAATCAACAACAAGTTCTCCAAATCTTAAGGGACAACGTGACCATGGCCGCGAGTCGCATGAAACAAAAAGCGGATCAACATCGTAGTGAAAAGTTTTGAAGTAGGAGATTGATTGTTTTTAAAGACTGTAATGCATAAAAATATATGACCCTCAAGCAAGCCAATGGGATAATAAATTATCGCAAAAGTACTATGGCCCTTGCAAAGGTGTTGCAAAGATTGGTACTATGGCATACCTGGAAATTGGGAGTTGCATCCTTCACGAGTACACCAGGTTTTCCATGTTTCTTGCTTGAAAAAGGTAATTAATGACAAGATCGATTCAAACTATATTGCCAGAAATTGTTGAGGAAGGAAAAATCAAATTGGATCTTGAAGCCATAACTCACACAAGAATTCGCCAACCGAGGAATAAATCCATTTTGAAATTTCTCATTAAGTGGAGGAAACTTTTTGTTGAAGATTCCACTTGGGATGATTAGTCTTTTATACAGAAGCGTCCGGAGTTACTCAAGCATTGTGGACAACACTTGTTTCAAGGGGGAGGGGCATGTTAAAGCCTAATATTGGCTCATTACCCCTTAATTAGGGTATATTATATTAGTAATGTTATTTTATTTTATGTGGCTTTAGGAATTGGTTATGAGTATACCTCCTAGTCTCCTATATATACCAAAGGAGACATTTTTTCATTTTGAATCATCTTTACTTGAACATTTAGGAGGTGGGGTAAGGAGGTTGTCCCCTCTAAGAGGCTTATTATTGAAATTATCTCTTTTTCAAAGGTGTTGAGTACTTTACGAGGGTTTTCTATGCTATATTGATGTTTGGTTCTTAACATTTCCCTCATCATCTTGGAATTAAATGTTTGGGACCAAAATCCTCCCCAAATGGGGAGGTATGACCCGAAATCGATCATGATATAATTTTTCATCTATATTTATCACTTTCTAGGTGGAAAAATTAGGGGAATTGGCTTGCAGGGCCATTATAGTGGTTGGGTCCAATTAGGAAGAATTGGGGTCCATAACCTTTTCAGATACATTTTGAGGCATTAAATGATATTTTTTTTGGTAACAATATTTATATCTTGTGCCAACACCCACATATATGATGTTCTACCTACGATACCTTTCAATATTATAAAAAATCGCGTCGAATGGAACTTGTATTCAAAATTTATGCCTCTCACAAGTTGACTGTCCACGGTGACCACCATGGTATGAGTGGTTTCCACATCAACCCTCGTTGCTACATGGGGTTATCCATGTGTGGAATTTTAATCATATTCTATAAGTTCCAAAACTGAGCACTAATTGTGAGTTGAGGAAGTCAAAACCCTAACCTAGATGGCTATTGGAGAAACATGTTAAATATCGATCCACTAGGAGGAGTTCGATTATTTTTGTGTGTACTTGTTCCGTAGTTGAGTAGAGAATCTAGGTGTGGTATTTTGAGAATAATAGAGGAGGTAGGAAATTCTATAGTATCCCTTCAATCCATAGTGTCAAAGGCAACTCCAAAGAGAGTTCATCTTTCTTTGTACTTACTTTCTCCATGGCAGAAATTATAATAGGCCTCACCTTCTAGCCTAGATTTCTCCTACATAAGGTTTATGAGGACACATATTGTGTTTAATTGTGTGGATGGCATGTATATTTTTCCTATTGTTTCGCTTACATTCTTAGTTGGTTTCATAAATTCAAGCAAATCTAGTAATTAGTGTCTAGGATCTAAGGAAAAATACTCTGCATGGTCTAAGATTTTCATAATATTATAATATCTATTGTAGCCGAGTTGTTGTATTAGAATATCCAATAAATTTTATAGATCATACCATGTAGAATTTTTCTCGATCTAGGGAAATTAATGCAACTTCAAAATTCCTCTTTTCCTAGAAGGTTTACCGGATCTTGTCCATGTGAATTTTCATCCTTACGGATGTTATGAAATATGAACTTATAACAGTAGTAGTAGCAAACAATAGTTAACCTCTTAAAATCCCCAATAAACAATACAATCTAAGATAAAATATATTGAATTTGTGCCCACATGTAAGGAGTCATCAAGAAGCTGACTAGTCAAAGTGGTTTGCAATAAGGGATTAATTATTGAAAAATTAATTGTTGAGAATGATTGTTAAAAGATTAATTAATTATTACAAGGATAATTAATTATTGATTGGTGTCAATCCTTGAGAAAAGTTTCATGTCAAAGTAAAGTGGAAGATAACTCAGAAAATAATTAATTATTGTAGGGATGGTGGTATTGCATGAATAATTAATTATTGGAGATATAATTAATTATTATAGGAAAAACGAAAGTGGAGTAAACATAAGAGAACATGTTTTTTGTGAGATGCATGTGATTTGCATGTCATCATGAAATACATGTCATTAATAAATTTCTCCTATATAACTTTCCTGAGAGAAGAGTCATTGCAAATCACTTATGTGTATTCACTTCTCAAAATATATGTTTGAGACAGAGAAGCGTTAGTGAGAAGATAGAGAAGTCCAAGTGAAGTAAGAAGGATTTTTGCAGAGAGTATGGAGAAGAGGGTTTCGCCCATGGATTACTTGACTATATCCAGCAGGTTTTAGGGAGGAAAACCCTGAACATCTAGCGGAGTTCAGTGAGGGAAAAATCATGGATACTCATGAGTGAGTAGTACACAGTCCCAGACACTGTGAGGAAAATTGTGAAGAAGATGGGATATAAAACTTCGAATTAGGAATACGAGATTGAAGAGTATGTATTCACATGTGTGTTAGGGTGAGTATTTTGAAGAAATCATGAACATGTGTGTCTTAGTGATTCATAAGTAGTTTATTTGGAGAATTATCTTGTGGATCTTGGTATGAGAATACATTTTTATGAGTCATACATTGATGATATATTGATATCAATAGAAGTAGTAGAGATATTAGTATAAATAGTACAGATATCAATAGAAGAAGTAGGTGTATCATTCCAGTGACACGGATAGTAATAGGTTGATGTGGTAGTGATGTTGTGTGTAGGCCTAGGAAGGATATTTTGGGTTCAGGTGTTGTCCCTTGGGTATGGAAGCAAGTGAAGATCAAAGAAGAAAAGGGAGAATGCGAACTACTCGAAAGGCAATTGACTATTATTTGGTCGAAGTGAACAAAAGAGAAGAAGAAAAGATGGAGGCGGCTTAGAAAGAAAAATGGTTTGGATAGGGAGATCAAGGGATGGCAGGATAAGCAAAGGGAAGAAGGTCGTGGATAGGTGACAAGTGCTTAAAAATCCACGTTGGATGCTTTTGGAGCATAGCTAGCGAGAAGAGAAAGGAAAGGCAGTGAAATAAAGACAAATGGCTAAGGTTATCTGATATCTTAAAAATAAGACATGGTTGTGAAATTGAGACAACCTTAATTACATTGTAAACCTTATGTGAATAAAATAAACTATCAAGAATTAAGAGAATATGAAAACCATGCCATGTGTTCCATCAGAATAGATCTAAGTTGATTAGTGATATATGAATGTGTGTTGTTCTTGTGTTAAATCCACTTGATATTCCCTTTGGTTGTAGAGCATCTTTGTCTATAACCCCTCATAAAATTCTTGGGTATTTGCATCTTCTTGAGTGTTGCCAAAGAACCCATTAGTTAGGAGCTTGTTAGTGCGCTCTTGAACTAAACCCCTAGGAATTCCCCTATGCCAACAAGCAGTTTAGATTCTTTGAGGCGAGGGAATATTTTAAGGAATGTCAAAGGTGGTTTCCATCGAAGATAGAGAGTCAAAAGTGGATAGAATAACAATAAAAAGGACTTCGCAGAAGCCTAGAAAAAGAACCCTAAAATAAGAACTAAATATTGGCTACAAATATACATATTCACCAACATTCACAATATCTTCTTTGGAGGAATACACAAGGAACTATACGAGTGGCTAGCAAGACTAGCAGATACCCAGTTCAAGATCCAATCTAAACCTCCTGTGGTTTGGACATAGGGAGGCGATAAAGAAGGTCAAAAGAGTTGATAACATTGTATCCCGAGAAGTAGATCCTTTGGTTTTATTAGCACCATTGGAGGGTACATCCGAGTTTGGTGTTGTATAGCACCATTGGAGGGTACATCACAGAGTTTGTTGTTGACAGAGTAGAATCATACATCCAAGCCAAGAGATATTTCTTTAAGGGACCCAGAGGGAAATTTCTGCATTTTCTGAAGCTGAGAATCAAGATTCTATTGCATGAGAAGAAAATATTGAAGACATAATAGATTGGTCGGATCAAGAAAGGATAATGTTCAAGAATTCGGACAGTGACAACGACACAGAAGATGGACACACTCGCAGTGGGAGAGTGTTCAGAGAAGTTCACCTTGTGAACCTGTTCAAGCAGAACTATGAGGAGGAGGATTTCACACTCGCAGTGGGAGAGTGTTCAGAGAAGTTCACCTTGCGAACCTGTTCAAGCAGAACTACGAGGAGGAGGATTTCTATAGTGGAGAAGAGGCATATCTGACAAATGAAGAACATTCAGAACCCGCTAGGGCAGAGGAAAGAGAAGTTGAAGAGATTCACCAAAGAGAACTTGAAACCTCAGAAATTGCGCATACCATCGAAGTAAGTATTTTTATCCCTCCTGTTGATTCAGTGGTATTAAGAAACCAAAGTAATCTCAGCCTCCAGAGTACCTAGAGCACTGTCAATAGTAGTCCACCACATACTCAGTCAGGAACCCTAGCGATATTTATGGAAGATGAGATGAGGCTTCCTATTTTTAGGGGAGATGGATCTAAAGATCCTGACTAGCACTGGTTCCTATGTGAAATTGTATGGAATATTAAAAATGTCACCGACAAAGCAATGAAAAGAACCCAGTTTAGTACCACTCTAAGGGATCGCCCACTGAGCTGGTACATGAAGTTGGTTCAAGGACTTGCACAGCCTAAGCCACTGAATCAAATTAAGAATGTGTTGATTGCATATTTCAAGAAACCTAAGTCGGGGTCACAATGTATAACGGAACTGAAGGAGATCAAGCAAAAGGTAGTTGAACCTATTTGGGAATTCGACTAGAGATTCAAGACCCTAACATGCCGATTGACTTTTCAGATCCCAGACGAACAGAACAAAGAATAGTTCATTGATGCGCTCTTGCCACACATCCGAGTTCCTCTAATGCAACAGAAGATTGCTTCACTGTCTAAGGCACTGGAGATCGCCATGAAGCTAGAATCAACCCCTATGGGAGAATCCATCTCAGTTATGTGTCAGATCTTGAGTCATCTAACTAGTTTGTCTCTGCAGGTCGAAGATATGAAGAAAGACAAAGAAAAATATAAAAGAGAATACATTTGGTGTGTCAAATGCATATTAGAAGGCCATGATAAGTAACATTGTCCCCTATTCAATGAATACTTGGATTCTAGAGCTTCGAGCCCTTTGAAGAAAGTCACCTTAACTTGGTGCGTAGTATGCAAAAATAGACATCACCCTGGTGAGTGATACTACATGCAAAAGTATGTTCAGACACCTACAATATTGTATTGTACATTCTGTAAGTACGTAGGACATGATGATAGGGATTGTAGGGCTTACAATCTCATGCATGAAAGGTTGAGAGACATATATAAGATTCAAGGTGAAGTACAGTAAGAAGGAAACACTACGCAGTATAACTCTCCTAGGAGAGGAAACTTCAATCCTCGCGGTGGATTCAGAGGAAGAGAAGGAGGAGGAGGAATGGGTCGAGGCCATGGAAAAATCATCTGTTATAACTGCGCACAACCAGGACACCTTGCGAGGGATTTTCATAACCCTTGTACCACTTGCAGCTACTGCAGCTCATTTGACCATGTTATAGAAGATTGTCATGTGCTGCTAGTTGAGCTTCAAGAAAGACGAGGACCTTAGCAGAACCTGCAAGTGAAACTGATATATGTTGAGCCTCACGGAGAAGACCCTAGAGTCGATGTTATAACAAGAGGAGGCATTTTTACAAGAGATGACAGAATGACCCAAGAGAATATTACAAAAGACTCAAGAATCAGGAAAGCTACAGAGAAAACCCAAACTTTTGATGCAAAGAAAGAAAGACAGATATTTGAGGAAGCAAGAATAGAGTTCAGAGGAGACCAAGGTTCTTCATCAAAGACAAGACCAGAAGTGAGAGAATATGGAATGCCTCTAGCATTTTATCAGACTGCTTCGCCAAAAGAAGGAAAAGAGGTAAGCAAGATCATGGACTTTTTGTATACTTGTATTAAGTTGATTCAAGATGAAAGCGTTGTACAAGAGTTACAAAATTTAATCAGACAATATGAGCTAGGAAATATAGACCCCTTACTGAATAGGGAAGTACACCAAATTGGTAAGAAGAGAAGGACAAATAAGGAATTACATTTGAATGCTCAAATAGGAGAGTATGAGATAGACTATGTGGTCCTCGACTTAGGGTCGGAGGTCAATGTCATGATGAAGCAAACTTGGGCACTGATGGGAAAACCGAAGTTGATATATTCCCCTATCAGGATTAGGATGGCTAATCAGCAAGCTCTAAGCCCTTTTGGCAGATTATAACATGTCCCTGTGGACATTGATGGAGTCAGAACATTTGCATATTTTGAGGTAATTGAGATTGTTGATGACAATTGTCCTTACCCCGCACTGTTAGGAATTGATTGGGCTTTCAATAATTCCATAGTGGTTGATTTAAAGAAGAGATGTATGACTTTTGAAAAATATGGCCTTAGGGTCATCGCACCTTTAGATCCATATGAAGGTCAGCGGTACACAGAACCTATCAGAGAAGAAGACCACGCATATGCACTAGAAAACATATACAAATTAACAGCCAGACAATAGGACTACATTAATCCCACAACCAATGGAAACTTAAGCTAGTGAAGTGATAGTGCATGTTCATCAGACTCAGAAGAAGCACTAGAGAACTGGAAGAATAAGATGTATGAAGTATCTACAAGAAGATGTGCTAGATTAACCAGAGAAGTTCGCTAGATCGACACAACAGTAAGTAACTTACCCACATTTGATGGTATGAATCCATTAGAAGCCTTCCTATCAGACTTTGAAGAAAGTGTACCAACACAATAGAGGTTGTTGGAAATGGACGGGGCCTTGAAATCCACACCAAAAAGATGGTGGGGGACGCAAAAAAGTAATATCACAGACTGGACACAATGTCGTACTTTGATGACAGCGCGGTTCACGGCACAAGTAGAAGGCTATGACGTTCGCTACACAGGTTGAAGCTGCCCAAAGGACCATGTGCAAAGTTGTGAGGAAGCCTGGAGCCATATCCCACAAGAGTAGTGGGTACACAAATTCATCAACAGGCTGGACACGACACCTATCAACTGGTACCTTCAAGCAGAACTGTGCCTCATCACTACAGATTGGCAAGGTTGTTATAACCCTAATTTGCACCATACATGCTTACCTGGCATCAAGTCATCTCAGATCCCTTCTTTGCCAAAGCACTACTGAACAACTCTTTAAAAAACATCTTTTATAAGGGCCCACGTGCCCTACTCCATTACTGTATGCATGTACACGCTAGCTTACCCAAAACAGCCTGCGTGTACCTACAAAAGCACGAAAAAAGGAAAGTTTTTGACGGAACACACAGCTTTGGGTGAGTTAACTGAAACTCCCGGCCATGCATGGTCGAGGGTTCATCCAAATACCTAGCTTCTTCTAGCCTATAAAAGAAGGGTTAGGGGTCCCATTTGGAAGAGGAGAATAAGAGTATAGAAACTCTACCCAATTGCACATTCCCATTGTCCCAACCCTTTAGCCATCGTTGTGCAAAGAGAGATACAAAGCAAAGAAGTTGGAGGACATTTGAAGAGGAGCCCGGGATCAGGTTCGTGGAGCAGTGGTCGGTCTCAACATTGTAAGTTGATTCATTAAATTTAATAATAAAGAAATTCTTTTCCCGTCCCACTATATGAGTTCTTCATAGTTTAGTGAATATATGTTTGAATCTCTAACCCATTAATCTGTAGAACAAATGCATGTAGAGTTTGTTGCTTGTTTTGTATGCAGGTCAGTCTTGAGAGGATAGTTTCCAACAAGCGATTAAGTGCGAAGAAGGATCGACATCGAACGTCTGAAACAAGGTATGTTCGTTTAACCATGTATTTTCTTAAAAGAAATGGGGATTAGGTCTGGGATGAAGGTAGAAAGTAGGATTCTTTCGGTCTTATCTGTATGCATAATATAACCCTAAATGCTAGTCCGTAGGGGGATTTCCCACCACAACAAAGGTATGACTCAGAATTTTGTAACTACCTTCTTATTTGAAAGTCAATATCCATTAGTAGATCAGGAATTACAAATTGTGAGACAAAAAGTATTTGAGGAGGCATCCAACCTTCCTTTGGAACAAGAAGAGGATGAATGGACTGCACCTCTCGAGAAATTGCAAGGTTGCTATAACATCAATGTTGATGAAGACGATGATCCGAGGAAGGTGAACATCGAGGAAATAGAGGGCCAAAGAGATGGGGAAGGACCAAGAGTTGAGCTTCCATTCATTAGAAATCCAATCAATATTAAGAAAGTTAATATTGGAACAGAGCAGACACCAAAGTTTGCAAACGTTGGAGATTATTGGGATGCTTCTACCATTGATAAAATTACAGAGTCACTGCATGAATATCAAGAATTGTTTCTAACCAAGTTCACTAATATGAAGGGCATTAAAGGGCCTATGGGAGAGATGAGGATCCCTTTGAAGCCAAATGCTAGACCAGTCAAACAGAGACCTTACATACTGAACCCTAAATATAAGGAGAAAGTGAATATTGAGCTTGATAGAATGTTGGAAGTAGGAATTATAGAAGTTGTCGAAGAGTCAGAGTGGATAAGCCCTATGGTGGTGCAAGACAAGAAAACAGGAGAAATCAGGATATGTGTAGACCTTAGGAAGCTAAATGATGCTTGTTTGCATGACCCCTTCCCTACACCATTCACTGACGAAGTGTTAGATAATGTGGGAGGCCATGAAGTATATTCTTTTACAAATGGATTTTCAGGATACCATCAGATCCGGATTGCCAAGGAAGACCACCATAAGACCACATTTTCAACAGAATGAGGATCCTACCAATATACAGTGATGCCATTCAGATTGAGGAATGCACCAACCATCTTTTCCAGGGTGATGGTCGAAGCATTCAAAGAATTTTTGCATAAATTCCTAGAAGCATATTTTGATGACTGGACTGTGTTTAGTTTGTTGAAAAATCACATTGAATGTCTAAGGCTAATGTTGAATAAATGCAGGCAGTGTCAAATTACTTTGAATCTGAAGAAGTGCATCTTCTTCTCACCATTTGGAGTACTGCTAGGTCATATTGTATGCAAGTAGGGATTGTTGGTTGATCCATCTAAAATTTCCATTATAGTTGATTTTCCACCTCCCACTTCAATCAAACAACTGCGCACTGCGCTGGGACATACTGGCTATTACAGGAAGTTCATCAAGGGATGTGCTCAGATTAGAGCACCCATGGAAAAACTCTTGAAGAAGGATTGTCAGTTTAGTTGGACAGAGGAATGCCATCAGATCTTTGACACACTGAAATAGAAAATGGTTACTGCGCCCATTCTGTTTTTCCCAGATTGGACCAAGGATTTTCATGTGCATGTCGATGTGTCTTCCATTGCTTTAGGAGTATTGTTAGAACAGCCGGGAGAAGGATATATTGGCCACCTATTAGCCTTTGCTAGCAGAAAACTATCAACTGTTGAGATCAACTACAGCACCACTGAGCGAAAAGGATTGGCCATGGTGTATGCATTGCAGAAATTTCGCCACTACTTGTTGGGCAGACACTTTAAAATGTTTACTGATCACTCTACACTGAAATACCTAGTCAACAAGCCAGTGTTGGGGGTAAGGATATGTAGATGGTTGTTGTTATTTCAAGAATATTATTTTGAGATCATAGTAAAGCCAGGTAGAATGAACAAAGGTCCTGACCACTTGTCAAGGTTGGAACATGGTGAAGAGACGACTAGTTTAGAGGATGCACTGTCGGATGCACAATTGCTGAACATTAGAAAGATTGATGACCACTTCGCAGAGATAGTCCAATTCCTATAAATAGGAATGGAACTTAGTGAGTACACAATTCCTCAGAAGAAATAGTTAGTAGTGTGCGCTGCATATTTCTCACTTATAGCCGGACATCTATACAAGATGGGACCTGATGAGATATTGAGAAGGTGTGTTATGGAGGAAAAACGACCATTGATCCTTGCCAAATCTCATGAAGGCATCACATGAGGACATTATGCAGGAAAATCAACTACGCATAAGGTTCCAAGAGCTGGCCTTTAGTGGCATACCTTACACAGAGATGCTAAAGACTATTCCAGAGCCTGCGATGTATGCCAAAGAGTTGGGAAACCATCCAAAAGAGATGAAATTCCATTGGCACCACAACTGACCCTACAAGCATTTGAGAAATGGGCCATTGACTTTGTTGGACCTATAAATCCACCAGGAAAGCATACAGGAGCAAGGTACATAATTACAGCAACAAAATACTTGACTAGATGGGTCGAAGCAAGAGCAGTCAAGGACTGTAGTGCAAATACAATTGCGCGCTTCATATTTGATGACATCGTAACTAGGTTTGGATGCCCAAATATCCTTATGAGTGATCAAGGAACACATTTCATCAATAAGACAGTTGAAGCCTTGACTGAAGAATTTGCAGTCCACCATCAGAAGAGCACATCGTACCATCCACAAGCAAATGGGACAATTGAAGCATTCAACAAGATTTTGGAAACAACACTAACCAAGATTTGTTGTGTGAACACAGATGATTGGGATTTAAGAGTACCAGCAGTATTATGGGCCTATAGAACCACTTGTAAGAAGCTGACAATGCAGACCCCCTTAAAGTTGGTATATCATCTTGAGGTTGTTGTTCCAATGGAATATCTGGTACCAAGCCTGAGAATTGTTGCTTTTACAGATATGGATGACCCTGACGTTGTTCAAGAGAGGCTTGCACAGTTGGTTGAATTGGAAGAAGACAGATTCATTGCATGATTCCATCAGCAGGTTCAAAAGGAAAGAGAGAAGGCCTATCATGATAGGCACATCAAGAAGAAGGCATTCAAACAAGGTGATCTAGTACTGGTATATGACAGCAAGGTCATAAAACATCCTGGGAAGTTCATAACACATTAGCTAGGGCCATACGAGATCGCTTATGTTACAGAGGGAGGAGCTACGCAATTGAATACTCTGAATGGGGAGTGGAAGGAAGGATTAGTGAATGGGAGCCGGATGAAGTTGTACTATGACAACTAGTTGCCTCACAGCTCTCAGTGAAATCATAAAGAAAAGGGTCTAGGTACCAGGTGCAGTTGAAACTAGGTAACAGACACAGAAAAAGAAGTTTGCACAAGGGATGGAGAGGAGGAAAAGAGCAGAACACAGAGGTTGCACTACGCATCCTAGAGTCGAAGTAAAACATGAAGCTCAAATCTGAAGTGCCTCAAGATGAGTCACAGGTGAGTGTTGGGGGCCTATTGGCCCTTGGATATGGAAACAAGCGAAGATCAAGGAAAAAAAGGGAGAATGTGAACTGCACAAAAGACACAGTGACTATTATTGGGTCGAAGTGAACAAAAGAGTAGAAAAGATGGAGTGAAGCCCAAGAAATAAAGTCGTTGGACTAGGAGATCAGGGATTACAGATAAGCAAGGAAGAAGGATCGTGGACAGGTTATCAAGTGGAAAAACCCATCGTTGGATGTTTTGGAGCATCATGTGAGAAGAAAAGAAAGACAGGCTGGTAAAGCCCTGAAAATATGGTTCAAGTTGACCTAGGGTTTTAGACACCTAGGTTTTTTGTATCTATGGTTTTGGAAACCTAGGTTTCGACCTAAGGTTGTTGGCGAGCTATTGTAATGTATAAATAAAGGTCTAAAGGACTTGGGTTGGGTCGGTACTTTTGGGTTGGTACGATATTGCTATTGATCTAATTGTATTGTTGATGTGAGTGAGTATTGTATCGAGAGAGAGAAGTGCTAAGAGTGAGAGCCTTCTGGTATTATAAGATCTTCAGTTGGGTGCAAAGATCAACCCTGTAGCTAGGTGCACAGGGAGGGGAGAGAAACGAAGGGGAAGAAAGAAGATATGATAGCTAAGAGCACAGATAAGAACTGTATGCTTTACTTAAATATAATATAGCACAGTTATGTGGATGTAGCCCTAGAGAGAGGGTGAACCATGTATATTTTGTGTTGTGTGTGATTGATCTTTTGTCTCTGTCATTGATATATTGTGATTGCATTATTGTTTTAGATCTGATAAGTAGATGTGCAGAATATATCTAAATTGATAAGTGATATATGAATTTTGTGTTGTTCTTGTGTTAGATCCACTTGATATTCCCTTTGGTTGTAGACATCTATGTCTTGCAACCCCCTCATAATTGCTTCGGGTGAGACTGCATCTGCTTCGCAGGTGTTACCGAAAGGGCCATTAGTTAAGGCTTGTTGGTGCTCTCTTGGAGCTGAACCCTGGGTATGCCCCTGTGCCAACAATAGGTCTATTTTTGGAGAAAATAACTATGTGGGCAAAGACCTGATTTTGGAAAGGAAGACTTAATTTTGGAGTGCATGCAACGGATGGCAAGAAAGAAAAATGCAGAAAAAGAAGGAAAAACATCATGCGAGAGAAAAAACAACGTGGTGCGCAGGCATACAAGCCTAATGATAATAGGGTTAGTGTTTTTTATAAGGATTGTAACATCTATAAACCTATAAAATAGTATAAATAAGAACCTAGGAGGTCTAGGTTAGAGGTTGTTGTTGACCTAATGACGATTATTATGATTGTGGAGAGATTGTCGATTGTAATAAGGTTGTAGAAGAGTCAAATAATCTATATTTTGAGGTTTAGGTCATAGTTGAGGAGCCTGATGTGATGTAGTCCGCCTCACAGAGGTCCCTTAACCTCATCATGATTGTATGATTGAATATGTAATGCGCGCAACACCAAATTTTGCAGCGGATTAAATAAAAGAGAAAAGAAGCCAAATCTTTGTGGACGTAGCCCTAGGAGGGGGTGAAACACGGTAAAACTTGTGTTTTGTGCGATGTTTACTTATTGTTTACTTTATGTGAATTATTATCTTATGAATGAATGATTTACTATATGTATTATCCTGCATGCATAAGGCTAAAGATGAATGAATCTAAAAAATACTTGAATCAATAAAAAAATTAATGCATAAATAAAGATAGAATACACTCCCATATCCACACTCATTCCTAGACAACAACAAATTGAGCATTGCAATCGCCCATAAAGCCATCTTGGGTGAGACTACATTCTGCACTCTACACGTAGCGTTGCCTTCTGGTTTACCAGGAGGGCCAATAGTTTTAGAGGGTTTTGTTGGAGACCTATTGAAATATGAACCTGGATCAACCTAAGAAGAGGTAAGAAGTTAGAGATCCAACCAACAAAGACATATAAGAAAAACCATTTTGTGGTTTTCTCCCGCATTGGTTTTCCACGTAAAAATATTGTTGTATTGTGCATGTGTGTGATTGTTCATTGTTTATGGTTTATTTACTCTGAACTTATTGGATGATAATGTTACATTGATCATAAAGATAAATAGCACTTACATAATGTGGTTAAAATGATTAAAAACATCTATTACTGATTCACCCCCCTCTCAGTTATCCAACAATTGGTATCAAACCAGGTTCCTTCAGAAATCAGTTTAACCACTGAAAGGTAGATCATGGAGAGAAACAATATGTATAAAAATGGAATACCATAGTTTGATGGATAGAACTATGCATTATGGAGCGGAAGGATGAAAACATATGTACAAGCACGAGGATTTTAGGTTTGGAAATTAGTTTTAAATGGATATAAAGAACCAACAATTCCACCAACAAATGACAACGAAAGGAAACTCAGTCTAAACAATTCAAAAGCCAAAAATGTACTTCTGAATGGTCTTAGTGATTCAATATATGGTAAATTTATGCATTGCAGCTCTGCAAAAGAGATTTGGGATAAACTGCATAATATTTATGAAGGAGATGAAAAATTCAAGGCAACAAAGATTCAAACTTACAGAGGTCAATTTGAACAGCTAAAAATGAAAGAAGATGAGAATATTGTAACTTACTTCTTACGACTTGATGAAATAGTGAATGAAATTAAAGGATTGGGAGAAGAAGTTGATGAATCTACAATTGTTCAAAAGGTACTAACATCTCTTCCGATGATATTTGATCCTAAGGTCTCAACACTAAAAGAAAGAATAGATTTGGATTCACTAAGCATGGATGAACTACATAGAATTTTGACAGCCTATGAAATGAGAACTGAACAAGAAAATTCAGGTATAAAAGAAGCAGCATTCAAAGCATCCAAGAATTCAAAGAAAAAAGGAAAGAAAAATAAAAAAAATAAGATATAAGCAACAATGACATCTCAAAAGATAATGAAGAAGTAGCCAACTTCGTTAGAAGACTGAAAAAGAGAACCGGTGGAAGATATAGAGGTAAGATTCCATTGATTTGTTTTAATTGTGATGATATTGATCATTTTGATAAAATATGTCCTCATAAGAAAAATAAAATAAATGAATAAGAGGATTCAAATAGAAAACAAACAAATAAAGACAAAAGAACCAAAAACAAAGTCTTCAAGAAAAAAAATTGCACCAAAGAAGACAACTCCTCATCAGGGAAAGATGAAGTCAGTGAAAGTGAGACAAAAAAATTTATATTCATGGAAATGGAAAAATCCGATAAAGAAGAGACAAAAGAAGAATATGAAGAGGCAGAAGTTGAAAATAGAGAACAATTGTTGAGTGCCATAGATGTTATAAAATGGGAAAAGAAGAAAAAAAATCACTACAGGAAGAACTAAAAAGAAAAGAGGAAACACAAAACTCAACTTTGAAGAATTGGAGCAGAAGATCTCTAATTTAAAAATCCAAGTTGAAGAAGACAAAATAATATAAGAAGAACTTAAATAACAATTGGAATAAATGGACACAATCATTGGAAATTTAGAAGCAGAGATTGTCACATTGAGAAAAGACCTTTAACAAAAAACCATGTAGAATAGCTCAAAGGTTTTGGATAAAATTATCAACAATCAGAGGCTAGGATACAATCAGACAAAAAGAGGATCAAGATCTAAAACTACAGATCAAGAAATACAACCAAGAAGATTTGTAGAGATAGTCAGAGGAGACACTAGTACATATTGTAAAAATTCCGACGTTTTATTTGCGGTGTTATGGACAAAATTGTCCATATTGTCGCAAAATAGAAGAAATTAAAAAAAAAAAAAAACATATTTCTAGACAACGTCGGTCTTGCCACGTTGACGTCTCTCTTGCCACGTTAACGTCTCTCTTGCCACATTTTCCACCAGAACGTCTCTCTTACCACGTTTGTGACATATACGTCGTTCTTGCCACATTTGTGAAGATTGATGTCGCAATTGTGACGTTTTGGAAACTAGG
>SNQJ01S0168681.1:0-20780 GCA_010110895.2 Picea sitchensis | reverse complement strand
GACAGCTGTCAACTAAACGGAGAATCGGGACTTCGACGATCGGGAATCCTGGGGGTGTATGCACGTTGTCGTTTGAAACCCCGTAGCCCCGAAGGGATAAGGTTGTGGTCACGGGAGTTGGTCATATGAGTGGGAGTTGAACCGGGAAGGCTAGCGCGTGACGGAGCGCATCAGGGATCGGAGAATCGCGAGTCCCGTGGACATAAACATGGTGACATCGCAAACCCCAAAACTCAGACGGGAGCATATGACTGCGGTCATATGGGAACTAGTCACGTGGACTAGAGAGCCTATCTAGAGGGGGCTAAGACCAGGGAAGGATCTCATTGGGAATCGGGGAATCGAGAGGACAGGGACTCTCGAAAATGGAAATTCTGAAACCCTGAATCCCGATATTGAATCGGGGATGGGTAGCTCGCTAATGCAACCTTTTTAAGGGGGATTTCTCATTTGTGGGAGATTAACCCAAAAATTTTAAATTACGATAGTGGGTGTGTTACAGCTTGCTTGCTTACTATATTTTTAATGTGTGTTGTTTGTTCTCCCTAACAGAATCTAGGTTGGATATTCATTTTAATGGTGTTAGTTCCTGAAACTACCAATGGATCAACTCCTACTCTGGGAGAACCCTTTGTTTTTCCTTCTTACGGAAACGTTAGTCCTCCTTGCATCGCTACTTTGAGCCTTCCAGGTCTCACAATTGGGTTACTGGTATGGTTGTTTTCCACTCCAGTGATCTTGAATGTAGGTGCTTTAGATGTAAGCACACCACGCACACATCAACCTCATGTCGACCTTTCTCCTTCTTCACCCGTTAAGTCTCATTCCATTTATCCTTCTTCGCCTAGTGAAAGCTCTAAAGCAAGTAGCCAGGTTGATAAGAAAAAGAAGAAACAGAAAGAGAAGAAGAAGAAGAACTAGAAAGGGACCAAGCCTCCAACCATATCAGATGTTGGATCCAAGCAACCAACTATTGTTAATAGTATTGGGAGTGTTGATGAGGTCGCTAAGATTAAAATGAAGAATTTGAAACCCAAATTCCCTTGCATTCTTTGTAAGGGTGACCATTTTCTGAGGGATTTCCCTGGTATTCCCAAGGTATTAGAAGTGTGGCCCTCCATGTCATCGGCCCCTGCTAGACATGCTGGTGACACCCCGTCAACTAGTGACGTTAAGGTTGGTAAGAACAAGACAACTGTCAAATTTCCTTGTATGTTATGTGAAGGTGATCATTACTCTCACTTTTTTCCTCATATGGATGAGGCTTCTTCTCTTTTGTAAAAGCTTCAACTTCCAACTGGTTATTGTAAGATTTCCCCCAACCCGTCGTTAGTTGATAGAATGGTAAATCCAGTTCCATCCCCAGCCAATCTGGTTGATCAGGTGGTCAGTCTAGTTTCATCCTTGGTTGAACCACTAACCAAAGTAGTTGATCCAGTTTCATCATCAATCAGCCCCACTTTTCATTTGAAAAGTGAAACTCAAGTGACTGATCTAGTCCTGTCATTGGTCAGTCCCACCCTTCATCTGAAGAGTGCCAATGTGGTCAATCCCACTCCTCCTCTGATGAGTACCAAAGTGGTTGATCCGATCCCATATTCGATCGATCATTTTCCAGCTGTCAACCCCATTCTCCCCTTTGATAATGAAACCCAAGTGGTCGATTTGATGTCGTTATCAATCGATCCTACTCTCCCGCTAGAGAGTAAACCCGATTCTGCCCATGTTCTTCTCATTGATACAGAATCTACCATGCTAGGGGGAATTCCTCCTTCTCTTACGAAAACCCCTCCAAGTAATGAGACCATCCTTTTTTATTGGGGTGCGCTAACTGGACCTCATCTTCCCTCTCACATTCCTTTCAATATTACAATACAAATTTGTGGTCGAGACATTCCTCATGCGTTGATAGATGAATGTTCATCCGTTAGTATTTTGTCCTCTATTGCTCGGCAAGAATTGGGTTATCCTTAGCTTGTGTCAGTTACCCAGACTCTGTTTTATTTTAACAAAAGAACCAATCACCCTTTAGGGATCCTTCCTTAGTTTCCCGTAACTTTGGGAAGGAAAATTGTCTTTATTGATGTTATCATAGTCCAGGACCCCTTGGATTTCGATTTACTCCTTGGGAGAGATTATGTCTATGCCATTAAAGCTATTGTGTCCACTCTTTTTCGTGTGATATATGAAGAATGGTAACTATTGATCAAATTTTATTCATTGGCCCTGACTTGACCATCAATCCAATGAGCTCCCTAAATGGTTCTTATATGCAGTCGGTATCACCCCTGCAACAGGTCAATTATGTGGTGTTGTCTCCCATGATTTCAACTTCTGATGACTTAGATCTGGTATTTGACATGGTGATGTCTTTGGTAGGGCTATTGGAGCCTGATCTCCTTACCCCTGGTGAGACCCTCGACATGTGTTACTTCCGGAGCATTCTTCTTCCATCCAGTGAAGATCTCTTGGAAACCATGACCAAGTTTTGTCCCTTGACATGGTGTCCTTCCAAAGCGTTATCCTCTTGGAAGCCATGATCAAGAAGATTCTACGAGCATAGTTTCTCTTCTCTGTGGCAAGCTCGTTAAAAAATGAAACAGAGGTCATGAGCATAGTTTCTCTTCTCTGTGGAAAGATCATTAAAAAATGAAACAGAAGCTACGAGCATAGTTTCCCTTCTCTGTGGCAAGCTCGTTAAAAAATGAAACAAAAGCTATGAGCATCATTTTCTCTTTGTGGCAAGCTCGTTAAAAAATGAAACAGAAATTTGGGGATTAAACCCGAAAACTTGAGCATAATTATTTTCCTGTGTCAAGCTCGTTAAAAAATGAAATAGTCACCTCTCCTGTCGGGTTGAGTCTTTCGCCAGATCTCGTAGATGTCGAGTCGAGTCTTTCGTTAGGTCTCATATTTGAACCTTCATTTCATCCACACTTGTCCTTTTTCTCCATCTAGTATAGAAATTGGTGACAACCTCAAAGTCGGTGAATGATTTGAAGCTTGGGGGGCATGTCTCCAACTTTTGATGATCATTCTAGAGTTAAGCGACTAGATTTCAAGATGGGGGAAGAATACCAAGCATAGTCTTAGTTCATTATCACACTCGAAAAAACATAAGAACGCACTGAGTAAACTTGTATCTCTTTTTTGAACTCATTAAAAGATTTGAAAGGGTGTCTTTCGAGTGATAATTTATCTCTTTTTCGGCCTTGCGAGACTAACATTACGAAAAAGGACAATACTGGAGTCGTCTTTAAGTCATTTTCAAACTCTCTAAATATGAAAAACCATCGATTTTACCTTCTCTAGACTCATTCAACAATCATACATTGAAGGGCCCATATGGGACCAAACCCTTACTTCTTCCAGTTTGTTAAACAAAGGAAGAGGGACTTACCGAAGGTGAGTTATATCAAGCATGGGTTACCCTCCTTGAGCTCGTTAAATCAAAAAGAGGTACTCATCTATCTGGATGGGGGGAAATTGAAGGAAGCAAGCCAAGCAGTTTTTGAGAACATTACCAGTAACTCTTATAGTCACCCTTGAACACGACATTTTATATTTGCACGCATTTTTCTATTGAACCTCTGCACTGAACCAGTCATCTGAGTTTCCTTACTCCTTTGGGTCACCTGATGAAAGTCACAGTATCCATTGCATCATCGTGTTTTGGTCCATGCCATTTTTCTACTGTCATGCCTCAGTGTTCAAGGGAAGTATCTGCCTCAAGAGTCAACCATCAAAAATTCATGTTCCAATACCCGTGTCAATCCATGTTATTTTGATCCACCAATTACATCTTTGTGTCAGTTTCGTGTCATTGATGGGGATACACCAAGGCCCTCCCTCAACGAGTCTATTCCTGTCGACTTCATCACATTATCTAGGAGCTATACTTAGAAACCAGTTAGTACCTTGGGACCTGCATGCCTCAATGGAAGGCCTCCTCGCGTCCGACAATGGGTTTACATCATTGACTTTTGATCGAATGATTCCATGGATGTTCGACTTTATCTCATCCATTCACATTCGTTGGAATGTACTAGAGTACCTTGGGAATAATTGACATCAATGGTGATTTCCCTCATGCTTGTTAGCGGTTTACCTCATTGACCGGTAATCAGGTGGTTTCTGCCATGTTCGACATTAAGACATCTATTCACATGGTTAGATTTGTACCACATTGGGATCGGTAAGAAGACCCTGGGTTGAGTCATCACTCTTATATATACTTTTCCCAGGTTGCGATGGAGTTTGTTTTGAACATTGACACATATATTGTTACATAGATCCACTTTGTATTGGTCATGGCTATGTCTTGTCGTTTCGTAGATCCATTGTGTATTCTTTGTGGCTACGATCAGTTCAGGTCATAGGAGTATAGATCCACATTGTATTGGCCATGGCTATGTCTTGTCATCTCATATATCCACTATGTATTCTCCGTGGCTACGATCATTTCAGGTGATAGGAGTATAGATCCACATTTTATCTTCGGTGGCTATACCTTTTTGTCAATATAATTATGGATCCGTAATATATTTTATAGCGGCCATACCTTGAAAGTCTTTATCACTCAAGAATAGGTAAGCCCGCCTTGGGTTTGAAACATGTCATAATATTTGTTTGATGGTTGTGTGAAGCTTCTATCGGGTTCTCTGAGTCTGTACCCTTGCTCGAAAAAGTCTACAAAGTACTTCAGTCATCAATTTATGTCTTCTAACTTTTCACTTTGGGGGGAAATCTATTACACATCAAAATTAATCACTTTAATGATGACCTATTGTCGTCATGACTAGTGTCGCAAGTGTCACAAACATCATACTACCATCTTACCTATGTCGTGTCTCTAACGACATCATAAGGACACTTAAGACACCTTCAAAGACTAGTTTAAGAAGGAGAAATCATTTGATGAAGAGTACAAAGCATTTGCCATGAAGAAAACCACTTAAAAATGATTTTTGGAAGGAAACGCTCCCCTACCCATTGTTAGGGAGCGTCGGCACTCCCTGGCCTTGTTTGGGGGAGCATTGAAATGCTTTGTGCAACCTTTTGGGGGAGCACTTCCCTTTCTGAGTGAATTTTGGTCTGTTGAGATAAATCAAGGAAGAATCCCCTTAATCTCTGAAGTTGGTTGGATTCGAATCCAAGGTCAAGGCATGATCTTAGGGAAGATCCACAACTGAAGGAGAGGAATCCTCAACTTATCCCAAAGATCTCTCAAGTGGTTAGGTCTCTCCAAGCTTATATAAGGAGGCCTTCTCATGGTAAAAAACATGATAGAGATTGAGAGATACCAAACTTATGATCTCATGAGTGGTATTGATATGGAGACAATGTGAAGAATCAAACTTATGATCTCATAAGGGAGATATCATTGTAGCATCAACATTCTGTCTGGATTATTTGAGCAAGGGTATGGACAAAGGGAGCTTGGTGAAGCTATTGCACTACATCCATGGTTGTAAGCACCACTTTGTTCTCATTAATATAAATCTATGCTTGGTCTGTTTCCTTTAAAGTTTGCGTACATTTCATGAACTTGTTTCTTTTATAGATCCATTATGAAGCTAATCATGGTAGAGTATGAAGTATCATTGTTGTTTCTCATTGTACCACAGGACCTTCTGGAGAACTTGGAGATCAAGATTAGCCTGGATCGATCAAGGACAAACGTCGGTAAAAAGTTATTTACTATTCTTCTTTCCTCTTCTTTGATAGTTTAGCTTTATAAAAAGGAACTTCAGTGTTCACAATAGCATTTTCTATCTTGGTCATAGGGGTCTAGTATCCAAGAGAGAATCCACTTGTCCGCAAGGGGATTTCTCTGTAACACTCATAAATATTATTTTTTTCATGGTTGAAATACAAAGTCTGTCAATAATACTCTTCCTAAAGTGCATTATTCTCATAATATATTGTTAATTAATTAAGACCAGTGCAATATGTTGGAAATACTCTTATTAGAGCACTAATCCTCCATGGATATAGTTTTTTTCTAATAATAATTAAGCCAAGTTGAACACACCAAGGATAGTAATTTGCATGCATGTGATTAAATCATGAAAGCAAGTTGCATGCAATTGTTTTTTTTTTTTTCTTTTAATGGACAATCACCTAGCAAACTATAGAAACCCATCAAATTATCTTGCATGCAAATCGTACTAAAGGAATAGGGAAAATTATATAATAAAGGAAACCTCTGAGAGTTACGGTATGCATGGAATGGATGTGATATATTAACAACATAGTCTCTTCAATAATATAATCACAGATGATGTTGAAATAACATGAGACTTGGTGTGTAAAATTGAGTTATTCAGACATAAACCCTCTCAACGACCCTCTTCTCCTCTTGTGGTTTATGTAGATGACATGTATGTGTAAAAATGACATTATTAAGAGTATTTGAGAATGAAGTGAGCCACCAATGATCAATTAAATGTTATTAATGAAAGACACCGGTAATGAGTGAGACAAGATGCCAAGAATTCACTAGCCCAAATATGTGTTAAAGTGTGTATTTAAGGAGTATGTTCACAAGTATCTTTTCTATCCAATAACTAGAAATACTATTAGATCAAACCATCCATAAATTAACTCACTTACAAATGAAAAATATAACCATTCATTGGATATTAAACCAACATATTTTGTGTCCAAGGTAAACAACTTAGGATGTGGCATTATGCCTAGTTATCAAGTCGTTTGAGCCAATGTGTCATTGATTTTCTAGTTGGATGTGTTTAGGATAATTTAGATGCAAAATGTTGCTAGAATAAATGAATTTGGACCAAATCATTTGGAAATTTGTCCAAGGTATGAGAGAAAGCAAGGAAAATTTAAAAACCCTTGTCATAAGTGTATTTTCATGCATCCAAAGTTAGATGAATTAACTTAGGGAAAGTTTAGATTTACTATCATTAAGTTTATTCATCCATGAAACATAGATCCTTTTGAAACATATAATATCTAAAATAAATATCTAAAGTATCTAAGCTAGTTAAGTGTTTGTCAAAGATAAACTAGATAGCGAGTGCAAACCACTATTTAGATAACCAATTGAAGCAATGATTAGAACAAGAAATCCAAAATCTGTCTAGATATAAGAGACTAAGCCCAAGATTGGGATATTGGAAATATAGATCAAATAAGAATAAAACATGAAACCCTATAAATTGCAACAATTAGAAGTACAATGTGAAAAATTTAAATGAGATGGCTGAAAATGCAAGATCAATGCCTTATCCCACTTGCGAAATGGGGTCACTTGATCAAAACCTGAGTGAAATTCTTGTGTATTTAATGCTTGAGGTCATGTATACCATGAAGGATTGCTAAATGAGATTCAAGCTTTGATACTTGATGCATTACAAAATTTGTAGGGAAGACTAATCTAAGAAGACTTAGCCTAAGTACTACAACCATTATTCTAACTAAGCACAAAGTAAAAGGATAGAATCCTAAAAATAATATGCCCTAATTATTCTAACTAAGCACAAAGTAAAAGGATAGAATCCTAAAAATAATATGCCCTAATCAATGATTTAAGCCTAGAAAATGACAAAATATATGAGAAAGGGAACATCCATTAGCTCAAATTCATTTGTTGTAGCTATAGTAGATTTTCTCTTCGTATAAACCTGTAATGTCAAGATATCCTCCATGTAACACTAGAACATATACTCAAGGTAAGAAACAAGATTAACTCAAAGCTTTGTAAGAAAATCTATCTCTTCTAATTGGTTTCCAAAAAATACAAATGAGATAGGATCCCTCCTTATATATATATATAAGGAGCCTCCCAAAACCATGAGTGCAATACCATGTGCTTAGGAAAAACCACACACAAATACCCTGTGCTCAAGAAAAATCATGATAAAGATACAATGTGCTCTCAAAAGCATCAATAAAACCTCCAAGAATTAGTACACTCTCATAAATATGTTCTAATCATCCACATATTAAGGATATGATCAATAATCCAATTTATGCCGCATTCAAATGATATATCAAATAAAGGCTAATTTGCATGATAGAGATCCAATTTTAATGAGATGTATCAAAGAAAACACCCTAGATCTAGCAATCCAATATGAGATCAAACATTTAAACCATAGATTGTAAAACAAAAACAAAAAAAAGGAAAATAAAGGTTTTTTTTTTTTGGTTTTTTGGTTGAAGGGAAGGATAGACTAGTGCCTAGAAAAGGGCTATGGGGTCACTACACAAGTTTTAGGTGAAGCTTAGGGTTTGAAGATGAGTCAATGTTGAAAGACACCTAAAAGGATTGCCTCTCAAGCATTAGCTAAGGATAATATTCTTCTTCAAGAGTGGATGGGGGGATTAGTCCTCTAGGAATCCTTTCCAAGTACTATCAAGGTAATCTCAAATCTTGGCCAATGAAAGAGGGAAGAGCCTCTAGATGTCTGGCCTTAATGAAAAGGAACAAAAACTTCAATAGTCAAAGGGAGTAAGGCTTGAATATAAAAAAAATATTAGGTTGAATATAACAAAAGAAGTTTTTGAGTTTATTTTTCCAATCGACGCTTTGATCACTCGGATTAAATCTTTTACATCCAATAGATGGACCTTGGACACAGATAAATTTCTTGTATTTCCTTGTCACTGAAACCATGTTTTATGATATTCTTTTCATGTATCCAAGTAAATAATTCATGTGAAATTTGATATAGTGATGTAATGCAAGTCATACTCAATAAGATCTTGAAGAAAACATATTCTTTATGGTAAAATGAAAATGTGGTATGATTTATGGTTGCAACTCATTGTTGTAGAAATATCTAGTTCTTTATAGAATATGTTGTATTGTAAAAGAAATCCATTCATCCATTCTCTTAAAGGTATGGTCTATGTTAATCCATGAAGCATGAACTCAGTTGTACTATTATATTCTTAAGTTTGCAAAAAATGAGTGGGTTGAGAATTTTATTGTAACAACAAAAGTCACGTGTACTATTATGTTCTCATGGATTCATCAAGATGTTTCATCACAACCCTTATGAAACTTGATAATTATTTCTCTCATTTGATGGAGTGTTATATGGCATGCAAACAAACATGTATTTTTCATATCTATCATCATCGAGTGAGAGAATATCAAGTAGAATAGAGGAAAGTGAAACATATAGTAGGTCTAACAGGCGAAGATCAACTAAAGGTGAGAAGATCATAAGAAAATTCCATAGAGGCATGGAATATTTTCTTGCTAAAGGGGGGCCATTTTCTTATGATGATGAGAGCATAAACGACATCAAGGTGTCCTTGAGGTACAAACATTTAGTGAAACGATGGGTACTCAAGGATATTCCTCAAATGAACAATGATTTTTTTGTCAATGAAAGGATATACTGCATTTCTCCATCGTCATTACATGGTTTGGGGCTATTTTCCATGGATGGCATAAAGTATTGTTATGGAAGATTAATTGAATTGATGGAGTATGTGGGACCCTATTACATCTACAAATATTGGATATGAATAATCCAATAGACAAAAATTATGTGAAGATATGGCATGGGTGATAATTATATACAGTTAAAAGACAATGATCAAAATCAAGGAGATTATATGTATATTGAAGGAAGGCCAAAAGTAGCGGGGAATGTTGCAAGGTTTATAAACAATACATGACCCGTGACCACAAATAAACAACCCAATTGAGTATTTTAGGGGCATGAAGGAAACTTTGTATTCGTATGTGCAATAAAATCAATAGTTGCAGGGGAAGAGTTGTTGATTGATTACAATTTGAATCGAGTAGGTATAGAAATTGCTATTATGGGGGCGGTACGTATACTATTTTACCCAACCTGTAAGAAACGAATATTATATTTTATGATTATTATTTACTGTAATATACCATCATGCATGTTGTAAGTTAAGAAAAAAATTTAATACGTCATGGTTCTTATATTGTGGCAAGGTGATCGGGGTCGAAGAGCACTGTCCCTTTCTTGTGTCTCAATTAGAATTAAAAGAAAAATGTTCAATAAATTTCATGAAAAGTATACCAAATCCAAATTCCTAACACCTTTCCATAATGATATACCATAATATCCCATGAGAAATTGTATAATTTAAATGTAAAATGATTTAGACTCAAGAGTTTTGTTGGCCATATTTAACAAAGAATCATAAAAATCACCCATTCTTAAAGAATAATCGCATGAGCCTAGAAGTTTCTAACAACCTAAATTCTACAATACAAAATGTCCACACCAATCACTCCTTATGTTCTTTAGTCACTCTTTAGTTTGATGTTTTTAGCATGCCATTTTTTTGTCCCATGCCTATTCATGAAATAACTTTATTTCGCATACATTTGAATTTCTACTACTTTTTCTAATTCTTATATTTACATTGCATTGTTGGAAACGCCATTCTCCCAGGGTGACAAGGGGAAGGAAACAACCTTATATAAGTCCACAAATACTGTACATCAAGTGTTTATCGATGAATAAATGTTTTCGTCCACCAACCTAGTGCAAACAAGAAGGAATCTTGTGAGAATCAAACACCAAACTCACTTCTTTGATTCAGATTCAGTCGCAAACACATGAGATAAAAGAAAGAATTAAATCCTTGTTGGAAAAACTTCATCACTATGGGGTAAGAAACATATTTTATTATCCCATTTATTTATTTTGGATTTTAATTTTATTCTCTTACAAGTCCTTTATAAAAAACTATTTATTTTTACATGAGTTTTTGAAATATTTTGATCCCTAAGATGTGCCTATGAAGGCCAGTATTCGTACTAGTGTCATTTCTACACTAGAACAACATCAGATGGGTACACCCACCATGGTCGATGTCGATGTCGGTACTATGCCAGTCACTCAAACTAGTACAACCCCAAGGGTCGATGTCTGTAATACCCCTAGACCGATCCCCCATTGTAAATGTAAATAATTTTTATAGGTTGGTGAGCTAAGCTATTATAGGCCAAAAGGATTATGTGATTATTAGGTTGGAGAGCCTAGATGCTAAAGGCTAGTGAGCCTATTTTTTCATATGTAAACACTCATATCATTAATAAATTACATCATTGTGACAGTCCAACCACGTAAAAGAGTATGGGGGACTAAACTCCACTTGGAAGGTAAAGGGGCCTAAGAGTCTAAGAAGGGGCTAAGCTAGAGAGCTTAAGCCAAAAAACAATATTATATTAATATTCCCTAAAGTATAAGGTTTGGATAATTATTTTATCCTAAGTCCTAAGGATGGGGACAAGTGGGCCAAGGTAGCTCTCAACCTAACAAGTGTCCAATTAGGGACATGCATTGTTGGCCCTTGACCAAGTTTTGAGGAATCTTGGTCATGTTTGACCTAATTTTGGGACTTCAACAGGCTGTCAAAGGCAGAGTTCAAGACAAAGCAGATATCGCGGTATCTCGCACTAGTACATATGACCAAATTTGCAACGTTTTTTCGTTGATATTGCCACACTTATCTGTCGCAATTTCCACGAAAGACGAAATTTTTTTTCGTCGGAATAATTTCGTCGCTATATGCACGTTCCAGGTGTGTGTGGAAACATCAACGAAATAAGCTCTCCATGTGTGACCACCTACAATATTGATTAACCCTATACATCATCGCAATTACGATGAAATTATGTCGCAATAACAACGAAGAAGTGTGGCAATTACGACGAAAATTCATCGCAATTGCGACGAAAAGTTTTGCCAAGCCAATAACTTACGACTCAGATGTTGAATGTGTGACGCAAAATCGTCGCAAATTGCGACAAAAATCTGTGGCAATATCGACGAAAATATATCTCAATACCAAACTTACGATGCAGATGTTGTATGTGCGACAAAAATTCGTGGCAAATTGCGACGAACTTTCGTCGCTATTGCGATGGTTGTGATAAAAAAAAATATTTGTTTCCGACGAACTATCGTCAATATTGCGATGATGACTTTAAGTTTAAAAAAAAAAAAATTACATGAGATATGGTATTACCATATTACATTGTAATATGGTATACCATATTGTATGCCATATTACAATGTAATATGGTAATGCCATATTAAATTACTATTACATTGTAATATTCTAATATATTGTAATATTCTATTGAAAGATGGATGTTAGAGAAAATGTGTAGATATTTTAGATTGAACAAGATTATATATATATATATATCCCCTACAAATAATCAAGGCACTAATCAACCAAATATTGGAAGCATGTGTTATCATGAAGTTGGATTAGAAGTAAGGATACCAATATGACAATATACACAAAGAATAATTTGGAACATTACTTTCAAAAAAACACATGGATTGCATGAGTGAGTCATTATGCATGTGCACAAAAATTGGCAAATTATGACGAACTTCTCGCCGCTATTGTATGCATGGTTGTGATAAAAGCTATTTGTTTCCTCACTAACCATCAAATATTAAGCATGGATGACTTTAAAGTTTGCAAAAAAAATTACATGAGATATGGTATTACCATATTGTAATACCATGGTATAATATATTGTAATATGCCATATTACAATGTAATATGGTAAATTTCATATTAAATACTATTACATTGTAATATTCTAATATATTGTAATATTCTATTGAAAGATGGATGTTAGAGAAAATGTGTAGATATTTTAGATTGAACAAGATTATATATATATATATATCCCCTACAAATAATCATAGCACTAATCAACCAAAATATTGAAGCATGTGTTATCAAAGGAAGTTGGATTAGAAGTATGATACCAATATGACAATATACACACAAAGAATAATTTGGAATAATACATGCAAAAAAACACATGGATATGCATGAGTGAGTCATTATGCAATTTGTATTACACAATACCATGACAACACTTATAAGAAAATATAAAATTCATTGTAAATTGGTTGATCCTAGACAATTTAATTGAACCAAGGTAATTCATGGGTTAGCAAATTATTTAGGGAATGAAGTGTCTCTTCAATGCACATTAGAAAAGGTAAGTATAACCTTTCAATTCATTGCAATTGAAAACCAAGTTACTAAAGCTTTGACTTCTGAGAATTTTCCCATCAGCTATTGTAAATCTAATGAAAATTGAAATTTTATTTGAAATCAAAGCAAATTTTTGCATGATACATAATGGCGTAACCTTGATAAATGAAGGAGTTGGATAACATAACACTTGAAACTTCTGTTGGTGCAATCATAATATACCTAAATGAGATAAGGAATTGTACATCACAGTTTAGACATTGAAGTACTTCATGAATTATTTGTTGTGAAAACAAAAAAAAAACTCAATCAAATCTGTATAATCCTTGCTATATTGATCCAAGTCACAACAAATCCCTGACTTCATGTGAATGGTATCCCTGTAACATTTTGATTCGTAATCAAGCATGATAATATATACAAAACCACATGGTCAATTTCCTTTTAGACCTCTAGTTTATTTTTATTTTACCATGGATCTAAATTTAAACTCTTATGTAATTGAAGAATATAATGGATTACCTTCATCTAGCTCAAATTTTGGCAAATGGTTAAAACCTTACAAAACTTGCATATACATGCAAGTCTCAAGTCTTTGAGATGATTGTATGCTTGAAGGAGGATTGAAGCATAAATTTCATAATTTTGTTGTTAATAAAGGAGGGCCAAGAATAAGCTCATGTGGGAAGCTTGAAGCTGTAAAGTTAGTATACATTTTAGAGTAAACAAGACTAAAATAATATGGTAGTTTTATACCATGTTCAAACATGAAAACAAGATAATTATCTCTTCACTCATGTAAGGTGCATTTGGAATATCTACATTTATCATGTGTAGTAGATATAATAGATTCCTCAAGAAACTTTTAATCCACACCTAGATGATAATGGATATAAGTTGAAGAGAATTCTATCCTTTATTTACAATTGCATGGGTATCCCAAGCATATAAATCAAACATTGGTTCATTTGTTGTGAGGCTATAACATCCCAATATTTGGGAAGATTGTTCTCATTTTATATATATCATTGTTAATTGTACAATCCAAGCTCTACAACAAAGCCCAAACTTCATGTGGAATAAGTATCCTGCAACATTTGATTCAGTAATCAAGTATGATAAATATATATTAAACCACATGGTCAATTTCCTTAAACACCTTTGATGTTTTTATTTGACCATAGATATAAGGTTAAACTCTTATGTACTTGAAGAATATAAGGATTACCTACATCTAGCTCAAATTTGGCAAATGGTTAAAACCCTACAAACTCTGTAATATATATGTAAGTCCTAGAGTATTTGAGATGATTGTAGGTTTGAAGGAGTATTGTGAGGCTATAACATCCCACATTTGGGAAGATGTTTTGTCATTTATATATATCATTGCTAATTGCACAATTCATTGCTCACCCCAAATCCTCCACCTATGACTCTTCATATTTTATTGTACTCCATTTTAACTTGAAATTTTATCCCTCAAGTGGAACAATTAAGAAAATTGATCAATGGAAAATATGTGGAACTTCGCTAAAAAGAAAAATCCACGAACATGTAGGTATAAGCAACCATCTTGTAGGAATATCAATAAAGTCACGAAAAGAGGCATGATAAGAATTTAACAACACATACCTCCTAGTTTGATCAAGTGTGTTTGCACCCACCAAAGAAAGGCTTAAAATGGTATTTTAGGATTGTGGATAAGAATGAATAAAAGATATTTGCTTGGATTGGTCACCATATGGGAAAATATTCCAATGTATATGTGGATCATTTTGAAGTTGTCTATGCCATCCCTATTAGAAGGATAATTTAATGAAGAGACATTGAATCCCAAAGTTGATGGGGATCATCGAATTGAAAGGGAAAAGGTCTACCCTAGTTGAATTCATATTTGTACTAATGTCATATAGGTTTGTGCAAATGACAAAAAACTCAATTTGTATGAATTTGGTGAGGGGAAATTTATGACCCACGAGAAGTAATGGTAAACCCAAGGGTTCATGAGAATGTTGAAAGGTAGAAGCCATTGTTAGATTTGTAAAGTAAGTATTTGAACCAATGAAGACACCATCAGTAAAAGGTTGTGATTTCTTATGAACGCTTTTAAAATCTCTTCATCACCTATGTATAAGCTATTAATCAATTTCCCTCTATGTTCTGAATGATTTGGAAATAATGGCTCTTAACACCCTTTTAAGATTTAAAAACTCTTATGAACCTAAAGGGTCAGTATGACATTGACTCATATATTCTTGTAAAACATAATGCTATTTGATGCCTCGATAACTTAGGCATACCGTATATAAGGGTTATTTATCAACTCCTTCCTTGATAATACTAAGAGGAATATTACTAATATAATAGGAAGAGACTTGTGGATGTCACTTGCACAATTGTTGGAGCATACAAAAAGGACAATAATAATGAGGTCCAAAATTTTGGGTACATCATGAATATGTTCAATATACAGGGGGTAGACTAATACATACTTTCATTTCCAAGAACGAGCAATGAACAATGCAAGAACATGTTTATCTAGATACCTACATCACAGAGGTTGGCATTTTATCACAAGTGAGGTAGGATTAGCAACATTATCTCTTATGGAAAGGAAAGGATGAGTCCCATGTGACATACGATAATCTGGAGAGTGTGAGCATAATAGGCATCATAAACTAGTAATATAAAGTCATGAAAAGCAAAAAAACAACACATGGTAGCCTAGATTTAGTGCAAGAATGAGAGGTGGCATACATCAATGGGGTATTTTATGCAAGCGTAGGAGGCGACATGCATCAAGCTAAGTTCAATGCAAGCATAGAGGTAAAAAATACCAATGGTACCAGTGGAGGAGAGAGGATCAAAGGAAGATATGATGTCACCATTGGAGGGGCTCCATAGTTGCAAGCTATGGAAAGTGACCATTAAGGGGGACATCTTTGAAAACTGAGCAAAGAAGTGATATTTGATCCTAACTAGGTAGAGGTTATCTCAAGTAGGGTCTTTATTGAGATAATGACCTATAAGGGACCCATCGATATTATGACCAAATAAAAAGGGATAAAGAGGGGTGTAAGGAAGAAAATCTAAGGAGGAGAGTCAATACTTTCCCCAAGCATTTGAAGGACTAGGAAAAGAGGAAGAGTATGTAGGAGAGCATGGAACACTAGGAGAGGAAGAAGACAAGGGGAGAACTAGGTAATATTGGGTGCTAACAGGTAAGAAGTGGCTAGAGTTTATAATGGGAAGTCTAAACTAGCCCAAAAAAACTCCCAATAGGAACAATGGAAATCTTATAAAGCATTTCATTGTTGTTCATATTATATATGTTCAAGAGTAAATTAGAGTAATCAAGGGGAGATACATAGCATTCAACAATCTCTTGAAAAATCCCTATGACAAGGGTGACTCCACAATGTTTATTAATGAGAAGATGAGTTATGTCCTATTGTACAAAGCCCCAATGATAAGGACAGGGGTGATGAGTGAAGGAAAAAGCGATTATTTTGGTTATAAATTGTCAAGGATTATAGTGGCAAGTTGGTCTTTGATCTAACAATTATGAGTAAAAAGGAGACTTAGAGAGGGGAATAAATTTCATTCATCATTATGAGTAATGAGGGATATTTTTCAATAGAGTTTTTAATAGGGACTATTTTTTGTTGGGGAGAAGTGTCCAAATATTGGTGTACCCTTGGATCATCAAGGGATTTCTCATCTATGTACAATCATTTGGATGTGAATTATTATTATAAGAATAAGAATTTTGTAGTAGTGTCCTTTGGAGCCTTACAATACTTGCACTAAAATGTGGGATGAGAGGAGGGGTATAGATTATTGGGATTAGCTTCATGCATTGTTTAATAGGAACTAGGATTTGGACTAGGGATAGAAATAAGGTTAGGATTATGGAAATGAGTGAAGTGAGGGATATTTTCTAATTTGTTTTCCACAATGAGGATATGGATAAAGACTTTGTATATTGGGGCTCTCTAAAATAGATATACTTCTTTATAAAAAAACTACAAGTAAACCAAAATTGTATTTAAAATATCTACAAGTAAACCAAAACACCACATGGAACTTGGCGTATATATCAATATCTACATATTCATGAGGATTGTGAACTTTTACTAGTATAAAGCCTACTTTTAAAAACACGTCAATACCCTTACCTTTTCATTGTTMTTTCGCCAGATCCATTAGCCCATAARACTTKATAAGAGTTGTCCACGAGATGAATTTCCATCACCAAGACCTGCATGAATCATAAAAGACAAATTTTTTATATGAGTAAATAATTAATACACAAATAAGTATGCATTTAGTTACGTAAAATACTCTAGAAAAAAATTAAGTTGTCGCATACCTTAATGAGCTTCTCTTTGTTTCGAGAATATGTTATTCTCTACTGAACAGGGCCAAGCACGTGAAGGTGGAAGCTCATATGGCCCCTCCCCCCCCTCACATCATTCTCAATTCCCCATACCAAACAAATGATTTTCTTTATATAGAAAACATATAAACATTAATGCATAACTAGGATAGTCATCAAAACATATGAACATATAAATATTAATAAAGATCCAAAAACAGGTCATGAATTTATACATCTAATTTTTCTTTGATTTATGTTTTTTTTACATTCATAAAACTGACAATTGTGATATCATCATCATCCAAGGACATTGTATTTTGTGTGCCCTATCCTTCTATTGTTTGTGTGAGCTCATGTACCATACTTCTGGTACGCCGCTGAGAAGGGTTAGCTGGCATCTATTCAGGGTCGTAAACTGGAACAACAAAAATGATCATATCGATATGTAGAAATATAATTGAAATAACTAATTCATTGTTTTGATTAACATTACACTATTTCTCTTTACTTGTCTCTGTAGATGGGACAATTGGTGCGTTCATTTCCTGTCCACTTGGTTTCTCTTGCATTTCACCCTTATGAGCTACATGCTCTTCAATTTTGAGAAGATAATATATAAGTATAAGTCAGGAAATAAATATCTACAATCACAGTAAATATTTTTAATTTTGAAGCATACATACCGGAATGGGTACTCTTCTCTACACTATCATTGGACATGTGGACCCTTGTATGACGTGGTGTTTGTTGAATACCACTTGATTCACTACTGCGGTAGCACTGTTGCTTGAAAACAAAAATAAATACTTAGTTAAGGGTGATATAATAAAATATGAATAGACTTTACAAGCATGCTACTGCGGTTTCCTTATTCATTTGATTTACCTACGTGACTGGGGAGATAGGAGTATGGCCCAAGATTTTTCTATATTCAATCACACTTTTAAAACCATGCTTGTAACCAAGCTTCAGGCCCTCCTCGGTGGCAGTAGTGTCGAACATATTTAACTACAATGCATAACACCATCAAAAATACCAATAACAAAAACATATATTTGTTCGCTAATGTTAAATAAATATTAACCACAGTTAATCATTTAAATCTTACTATTCAGGCTTTGAGTTTTCCATAGCCACCCTGGCCTAGTTTATGATGGCTGTGTTTTTCCACTCTGGCCTTTGTTGCTTTGGATGTGTCTGGTAGCCTACATATGGAATTTTTGAAAAAAATTAGATATCGAAATTGTTACTTAAAATAGGAAAGAAAAACATAAATGCTCATATTTCATTGATAATATGACATGTGTTATACCTTGCTTAACCAACTCGTGGTTGTTGTCCTTGTTTTTTAAACAAATTCTCATGTGCATCCTCTATTAGCGCCTTCCACTCTTTCTCGAGAACCATGGGAGGGCGCTCGTGCTTGAGGTCTATTTGAAATTTATCCCTATACTGGGCCCTGGTGTATTTTAAATTCTCGTTGGCCAACTTTGTAACCACTTTCTTGTTGAAAGTGTTGCCGAACAAGTTTACCATGTGATCTATTAAATCATCTTTCTTTTTGCTATCTTGGCCATTTCACTGTGTGCAAATGGTGGGGCCAAACAGCTCCAATGCTTTGTCATGTATTTTTCTATAAAAAACATTGTTTCCTACAGTAACGTGTTATCCATTAATCAATTAATAATCTCAACAAATGTCCATTTCAATTTCATGAAAAAAATGAACCAATTAATGGGACAATTACATGCAATCTTCTGAATCTTTATCGGAACACATGTGTCATCCACCAGAAAGGTGACATCTAGTGATCTAGTGATTTTAATTCATTTTGCTCCATGCAGAATAGTATCCGGTGCACCTACACTATGTTCCTCTCCGGAGTCATCATGTGGAGTCCCAGGCTCCGGCTCATCATGCTCCGACATGTCATGTCGGTCAAAATCGCCCCACTCATCATGGATTCGAGGGGAACCTCAGGAGGCTCAAAAATCCTCACTTGCACTTTGCTATGTCAACCTTTTTTTTGCAATGGACCCTCACTGCTACCTATAGCAGTTGTAGGATCGATAGGTTCCCCACGCACGGGGTTTAAAAACTCCTACAAACAGAAAACTTTTCTTTATCAGATGAAATACAAAATATAAAACTAAAAAACGAATATGAAATTGTCATAGCTAATTAAAATATGTAAAGATGCCACTTACCCCAAAATTAGTTATTGTAGTTTGTAGCTCTACCATTCTTGCCCTGTCCTCCTGTGTCAGGGGTTTTTTGCTAATCAAACCTAGATATTCCATGTTAGCCTTCTTCAGGGCCTTTGTTATAGTTGTCATTGGGTTTGTCGAATAAAATATTTCATCCTCATCAATATCCTTTGTGGGAGCCTGGACAGAAGTTGACACAATAAATCAATCAACAAAAGTTATGAAATTCACCTGTAACTTTTAAAAAATGAAATATTGGAGTAATATCAAAAAAACAAAATAATGAAATTTCAGAAATTTAGTTGATGTAGTCGTAATTTGTTACTGTATTTAACATTTACCTGGTGAGGCATTGTGGGTGCCTTTCCACGATCACCCTGGAGAGATGTAGCGGGTGAAACTTGGACACGGTCACCCTCAACAGAAGTTGACACAATAAATCAATCAACAAAAGTTATGAAATTCACCTATAACATTTAAAAAATGAAATATTGGAGTAATATCAGAAAAAAATAATGAAATTTCAGAAATATAGTTGTTGTAGTCATAAGTTGTTACTGTATTTAACATTTACCTGGTGAGGCACTGCGGGTGCCTTTCCACGGTCACCCTGGAGAGATGTAGCGGGTGAAACTCGGATACGGTCACCCTGGATATAAGTTGACATAATAAATCAATCAACAAAAGTTATGAAATTCACCTGTAACATTTAAAAAATGAAATATTGGAGTAATATCATAAAACAAATAATGAAATTTCATAAATTTAGTTGTTGTAGTCATAAGTTGTTACTGTATTTAACATTTACCTACTGAGGCGTAGTGGGTGCCTTTCCATGGTCACCCTGGAGAGATGTAGAGGGTGATTTTCTACCATGCTCATCCTGGACAGATGTTGACACAATAAACCAATCAATAAAAGTTATGAAATTCACCTGTAACATTAAGAAAATGAAATATTGCAGTAATAACAGAAAAAAAAATAATAATGAAATTTCTTAAATTTAGTTGTTGTAGTCATAAGTTTTTACTGTATTTAACATTTACCTATTGAGACGAAGTGGGTTCCTTTCCACAGTCACCCTCTCCATCTATTCGATTTAAGTTGTAATCGATCAACAACTCTTCACCTGGAACTATTTTTTTTGTTGCACATACAAATATACAATTTCCTTCGCGTGCCTCAAATATGCA
>SNQJ01S0168679.1:9412-20763 GCA_010110895.2 Picea sitchensis | reverse complement strand
TGTTAAGGGAAAACAATGAAAGCTACTTGTTATGTGTGAGGGTGATTTCCTGTAGATCCAACATGGAGTGGATTAGATCAAAGTGAAGGGGAATGTGGAAGGTGTGACTTTATTTTCTGCATTGGTGATGAGTAACCAGCAAAGAGAAAAACATGTACAATTGCTATTGATTAATAGCGGTGCGAATTAGACAGAAGAAACGTAGTTAATTTGCTAGAATTGAGTTTGATGACAGAGATTGAGCTAGAAATTTTTAACCTACTAAAGCAAGGTCAAATTCCGTTCTTGTCCATGAGTTGTTGGCTACAAATGGAGTATACAATGCTATAGAAGTTGTGAAAAACATATGCAGTGGTGGAGATTTTATGTGTGTCATAGAGGTAGAAGTATTAGCAATGAGCAGGTTGATATAACAATGCATCATTGCATAGTGAAATTATTGGCATCACAACAGTTGGTGTGGTGATTATGGTAGGGATGACTGTTAGGATGTAATCATTTCACTGCCTCTGAGAAAATGGTAAATCGGTGGCTTGACCCTTCAAGACTCGAGAATTAACCACTGATTACAATTTTGTCTTACATAACTTAAATGGTAGCCGCCTTAACCTTTCATGGCAACCATAAACCATCACCGCCTTGATTAATCTTTTTATAAGATTGAAGAGGCATTTTTATTTGTATATATATCTGATATGGATTATAAGAATTGTGAGCTTGAAAGCATATTGAATAATTTTTTTTTATTCGGAGGTGTTCTCTCCGTTGATACACTATTTTACTTATTGAGTTCGTAAACTCTTCCAATTGATATCTTAGCCTTAAGCATTTCACCCTATTTTATACGTTGTTTTATTTATTGACTTCGTATAAGGGATGTAATCATTTCACTGCCTCTGTGCAAATGGTAAATCAATGGCTTGCCCCTTCAAGACTCGCGAATTAACCACCGATTACAATTTTTTCTTACATAACTTAAACGGTGTACGCTTTAACCTTCAAGTGGCAAATCCATAAACCATCACCATTAATCTTTTTATAAGATTGAAGAGGTATTTTTATTTGTATGGTACACCATGATTATAAGAATTATGATCTTGAAAGCATATTGAATAATTTTTTTTATTTGGAGGTGCCCTCTCCGTTGATACACTATTTTACTTATTGAGTTCGTAAACTCTTCCAATTGATATCTTAGCCTTAAGCATTTCACCCTATTTTACATGTTGTTTTATTTATTGACTTCGTATAAAGTTGTTCGTGCATGTGCAGAGTTAGAGTGCATGGAGTTTATTTATTACGCTGAGTTTATTTACTGCGCGAAGTTTATTTACTACGTGAAATTAACTGTGCGAAGTGAAATTAACTGCGCGAAGTTTATTTACTGCGCAGAGTTTATTTATTGCACGGAGTTTATTTTGTTGGTTTATGCTGAGTATTGTACATTTAAACTAACTCCGATCTTCCTTCATTTGCATCATTTGGTATCAGAGCTGCTAGTCTATCCTATAGAGCATCCTATCAATTGCTCATTTCAAGGCAAATAATTCCTGTTGGTGCCCAATTTCACTTTCCTATTTTCCTACATGAAGGTTTATTTGATTTCTTTCAAACTTTATAAATGGTCAGATCTCAGTAGTAGTTCTTCGCATCTCGTGTTCCTCGTCTCCGGAAATGAAGTCATATTATTCCTGGTACATTCGGATGAGGAATATTTTTTGTTCTTAGGGTTTGTGGACTTATGTTATTGATAGTTATGCCGATCCAGTTGATGCTGCAACAGAATTGGCTCTGTCTAATGCCGACCGTGTTTTGTTGAAGGGAAATAGGAAGAAGGATAACCAAAGCTCTTGGATTAATCCAAGAAGGATTAAATGAATCCATTTTATGAAGATTGCTAGTGCTACATCTTTGAAGATGGCTTGGGACATTCTTGAAACCTGTTATCAAGGTGGGTCCAAGGTGAAGATAACTGTTGGGCAAGTAACTTGAGAAGGATTTCAAAAATCAAGATGAAGGATAATGAAAGGGTTGATACTTTCATGACTCAAGTGATGAGTGTTGTGAACCAACTCAATATAGAGATGATATTGAGAATAAGAGTTATTGAGAAAGTACCGATGTTTACTCCACAGTTTGAACTCAGAAGTTGTACCTTATAGAGGAGTTTAAAGATTTAAGTCTAATGCAAATTGATGAATTAACCAGTTCTCTTGTTTCTCATGAATCTAGGATATCTAGATATGAAGAAGGATCAATGGAGCATGCTTTCAAATCCCAACTACATGTTACCAGAAGCAGAGGTAGAGGAAGGTCTTATAATCGTGAAAGAGGAGGTCGATCTTCCACACGGGACAACATAACTGAATCAAAGTTTGTGGAGAAGTCCCAACAAAATCCTCCTGACGTAAGGAGCAGCTAAACAACAAACCTTGGCAGCAAGAAAATCAGAGGTAGGATAAAACTAAAGTACAATGTTACTATTGTAAGAAGTTTGGGAATTTTGCTAACAAATGTTGGAGGTTGTTCGTGCGATACCGGAAAGCAGCCTGCATATCACAAATGAGTCTCGGAGGATCATCAAAACTCGTTTTGACCCTGTGAATGTCACTCGTGAAAATGAAATTATATTTATTTTTGATAGTGGTTGCAGAACTACATGACGGGTAATAAGGATTTATTTTCTTATATTGATACTAGTATTAAGTCTAAAGTAAAACTAGGAAATGACTGTAACATTACAGTTAATGGTAAAGGTGTAGCTCCAATCTACACTAAGAATAATCAAAGAAGATGTTTATTTCGTGCCTGGTTTAAAATACAATCTTATTAGTATTGGACAACCGATGGAGAAAAAGTACTGAGTATTCTTCAAGAACAAGGTATGTACAATCTATGATAAATTACCCAACAACAGTTGATTGCAAGAGTTGAGATGACTAAGAATAAAATGTTTCCCAATTTGTTATGAGAAATGATTTAAGTGGTTCTTTGAATGCTTATAAGCCTGGAAGTCTAGATGAATCTTCGCTATGGCATTTGAGATATGGTCATTTACATTTTGGTGGCTTAGACATGTTATAGAAGAAACAAATGGTAAAGGGCTCAGATTCCTAAAGAACCAACAAGCCCTTGTGAGAGTTGTATACTTGGGGAGCATCACAGAGAGAAATTTGTCTCAAGTGTTTCCTAGAGAGCAAAATATCCATTGGAAATTCGTTCATGGATTTGTGTGGACCTATGCAAATACCTTCTTTAATTGGATGTGTTTATTTATGAATTTCATTGATGATTCTCAGAGGGAAGACTTGGTTGCATTTGCTGAAACGTAACTCCGCTTCTTTGAAGTTTTGAAGAGGTTTAAGTCTATGGTTGAAAATGAGAGTAGTCGAACCATTAAGATCCTAAGTTCTGATAGAGGAGGTGAATACAAAATTAATGAATTCATTCAATTTTGTATCTTCATGGAATTAAAAAGGAAGTTTATCGGGTCGACATAATCTACGCTAGAATGGAGTGGTTGAAAGGAAGAATCGGACCATCATGGACATGGCTCAAGCATGTTGAAAGTAAAAATCACCACCGCTCAAATGAATACATTGGGGAGACAGTGGTTATTTTGGTTCGCTTTTATCTTTAATAGAAGTCCAACCAAGACCACGAGGGATTGTGTGCCCTGTGAAGCCCGGGATGGTGTTTTGCAATGTTTCTCATTTCAGAATTTTTTGGATCTATTGCATTTGCATATGTACCTGCAGAAATGAGGAGAAATTTGGATGAAAAAAAGTGAGAAATGTATCTTCAATGGATACCGGAAGAGTCTAGGGCATATAAATTCTACAATCCCATTACCCAAAATATTGTAATCAACATAGATGTTCAATTTAAAGAAGATGGAGCCTGGGATGGAAGTATTGACAAAACAATTTCAGAGGGAGTCAAGGTTAACCCTTCGCGTGAAGATTATGATGGAGCTAAGAAGGCTGAAGGATGTGGATAGTTGGTTCCACATGCACTTACGCCTGCAATAAGAAGTCCTACAATGGAAGCACCGGATTTCAACCCATCTCAATTTAGAATGCCCAACACTCATGAGCGTGCAGGAGGCATCTGGACATGTTGGACATCAATCAGATTCACAGTAAGTAGTGAATCAAATCCCCACTTTAGCTTCATTGGAATGATGAAGGTTAGAAGAATAGAAGCTTAAGAGAATTATATGATCGTAATGAAGAAGTAGATCAGATTTTAAATTTTTCATTAATGGCATGTGATCCCGTAAGTTTTGATAAAGCTGCTAAATATGATGTCTGGATAAAAGCAATGGATGAGGAGACTTGATTCCATTAAAATAAATACTTGGAATCTTGTAGATTTACCTAAAGGTAAGAACACCTTTGTGTTAAGTGGTTTTATAAGACTAAGCTGAATGCAGAGGTGAAGTTGAAAAGTATAAAGCAAGACTTGTAGAAGCTCAGGGGTTTAGTCAACAATCTGACATTGATTACAATGAAACCTTTAGTTCTCAGAGAAAGGATTGACACAAGAAGGATGGTCTTTGAAGGCTGTTCTAATAATTATGAGGATCGCCACCCCTTTAGGGATAAGCCGGTCACTTTGAGGAAGTCGCTGGTGTTGGAGAAGCTACGGATAGACCTCCAAAGGCCATATGTCAAGAATCTAAACACTCTCATCATGAGAGATCATCACTCTCATTAACATTTAATTGTTTTTCCATATTTATATTACCACTAACCAGTTATAAGAGACCATCACTCTCATTAACATTTAATTGTTTTTCCATATTTATATTACCACTAACCAGTTATAAGAGACCATCACTCTCATTAACATTTAATTTGATTAATGTTAATTTGATTCATTTGTAAATGAAGCAAGCCGAATCTGGGCGATTGATTTGTAGCCAGGCATATATATATATATATAAAAAGAATCGCACATGATTTCTGTTCATTTGACTGAGTCTTATCTAAACCCTCAAATATATAATATAATTTCGTAACCTCTGAAACAGACCCGAAATTCAACTAAATAATTGGTTATGAAAACCAAAGTCAACGACGAACGAAATCGTGGGTGCCAAAAGGGAGTAGGTGCACTCTTATTCCAATTTAAAAATTCACTAACCTTGGGAGATACGTTCCATTTATTGATAATTTAATTATAGGAGAGTGGCTATTGGAAGGCTACTGACCAAAGGGAATTTAATTATAGTAGAGTGGATCCCGAGGGGGTGGGTGGACTCTTATTACAATTAAAAAATATAAGTAGTCTTTTGTCGCTACTAACCTTGGGAGCTATGAATAATAATAAAGACAGACACGTTTAAATCTTCACTTTTTTATTTATGGTTAATAATTTTATTATATTCAATTGATTTCCATTTATTTAATAATTAGATTAGATTTATTTAAAATTTTTGGAGTAAATATTGTTTAGAGTATAAAATTTTGAAGAAATATTTATATTTTTAAAAAATCAGATAACTCTTAAATTAATCTTAGTTGTATTTAATGAAACAAAATTTATAAATAATAATGTAAAAATAATTTAATTGTAGAAGGAGCAATATCATTATTTATGTATAATCAAAATTATGTATATGTATAAAATGAAGGTTTATTCAAAATATAGAGATTATAGCACCTGGGGGGCAGTTCAAGTGTTATGTTCGAAGGGGCATACGTTCGAAGGGGCATACGTATGGCATCTGGAGTGTGTATAATTTGAAGAAGAATGAATCAGAAAACCCAAGTGAGTTTGCAGAACTGAAGAATGAATTAGAAAGCTCATTGGCAGATATTATTTCTGCTTGCATAGACAAAGTGGGTACCGCATTGGTGGACAACTGCAGGAGATGGGCACAAGATTTGGAGGAAGAGAAAGAGGATAAATTGCTCAAAGCAATTTACATAGCGGGTAAATGCAAGGGACTGGTGGAAGCGCTGGGATGGAGTCCACACATCAACACAACGACGGAAGATGGTATGGTATCGACAATGAAAGAGCTGGACATCGACACAACGACGGAAGAATTGTCAATGGTATAAGTTGCAGTATTGTGTTTTGTGTTTTGTTTTGAAGATGTGTGTTTCATGGAATTTCGTTTTAGTTCTTATGTGCTATTTCCATTTCGAAAATTCAATTCTGAAGTTATTGTTTCTTTCTTTTCAATCCTTTAATCAATCTGCTTCCATTTCCAAATTTCAGTTCTGAAGTTAGTGTTACTTTTCAATCCTTTGCATCTAGATTGTTCTATATTAAATTTATTTCAGAAATTATTGTATGTATCTATTATTATAGATATTGTATTTTATATTTTATATTTTCAAAATCTATAGTCTATATTTACGAAGGCTTATACCTATTGACAATGAGCACAATTAATCACCTTTTAATCTAAAATTCTAATCTGACGGCTAATAATTGAAGATGCTGGCATATTCTTAGTCATCCTCCAAAATCAATGAATGTGAATTACTCTTCATAACTTCCTTGTATTTTAAAATGCATCCGTTTTACTTTTTAACATTTACCTAATCATATTAAGAAATTACTGTATCACCATCTGATTGCCACGTTTAAATGATTAACCTTTGATATTACCACCTTTGAATTATTAGCCACGAATTTTCTACTTTCTACTGTCGATGCGTTTCAACTATCAGCCCATTCTCTACCGCAGATTTCCTTAATTATCCACGGGTTTCATATTGCATGAGCGTTTCATTCCAAGAGCATAGCCTAATGGTCTCCGCATATTACAGGTGTGCGATGCCTCTTATTCAGAGCTCGCATCTACAACGAATCCAACATTAACGTCACCTTTGCTACATCTGCCAAGGCAAAGTGCCAAAGCACTGGTGGCGACAACAACCTCTCGCCCTTAGATGTGGCTACCCCTACCCCATTCGACAATGAGTATTACAGTAATTTGGGAAGCGAAAAGGGACTTCTGCACTTTGACCAACAACTGTTTAATGGAGGTTCTACAGATTCTCAGGTTACTGCCTACAGTTCCCAACAACTGTTTAATGAAGGTTCTACAGATTCTCAGGTTATTGCCTACAGTTCCAATCAGAACACTTTCTTTTTGGACTTCAAAGCCGCCATGGTGAATATGGGTAATATCAAACCCCTCACTGGCACCAGCGGAGAAATCCGCAAACACTTTCTTTTTGGACTTCAAAGCCGCCATGGTGAATATGGGTAATATCAAACCCCTCACTGGCACCAGCGGAGAAATCCGCAAAAACTGCAGGAACCCTAATTAATGACTCGAAATTTGCATGCTGAAACCCGCGAAAACTGCAGGAACCCTAATTAATGACTCTTAATTTTATAAAAATCTTAATTTTATAAAAGTCTTAATTTTAAATCTATAAAGACACATTCCATTTACTAAATTATAAAGACATATTATTTTGTAAAAATTGAGAAATCTTTGGGGTTGGGATTCACTGTCGGCGGAGGGACCTGGTTTGTTGAAATGCGGAGGAGGTAGGGGCATTTTTGCTGATTTCCAGTGGGTTTATATTAGGAGGTGGTGTAAGTCGAACCTTTCGACGTTTATTAGCTACTAGTTTGTGGCCGTGCTAGTTATAGAATTCAGAAGTTTTGATTTTTTTTATTCTATCGAGGTGAAAAATAAAAATATTATATTTTATTTTTTAAACAAAAATATTATATTTTATTCTTTAAACGTGTATAATCAAAATTTATACAATTCATTTTAGATGTGAAATTTGAATTTTTGGAGTTTGGATTCTTTTTAAACATTTTTGTCATGAAGAAAGTAAATAGTTAATAAACATGATTATTTTTAAATTTTTATAATTATGAATTATATTGAGTTGTAGAAAATGTTTTTATATGTAAAAATATATTAAATATATTTTATTGAATATAGATATTAAAATGTTTTTAAATAGTTATTATTTTTATTATTAATATTTTTTAAATATTAAGTAGTAATTTCATTTATCTTGAATAAGAAAAGAATTACATATTTGGGTATAATTTAAGTATAAGTTTTCAAAATTACTTTTAATTTACATTTGCATTTTGAATTTATTAAAAGTGGAAAATATTAAATTAGAGTATGTAAGTTTTCATAGTTTTTAATAATGTTGTTTTAAATTTCTGGATGTAAATTGTGTATGGACTTTTGCACAATTTACATCAAGAAATCTAAAATAAATAAAAAAATCAAAGTGTAAATTTAGTTAAAACAATTTACATCCCTAAATTTAAAGGATTTTTGGATTTATAATTGTGTAAGGAGTTTGAAACATCCAACATTTTTAGTGGACACTCCACCTATCATTCATAAGGACAATTTACATCCACAAATCTAAAACAAAAATTTGGCTAGAAATTGCTAGATTGGCACCAGCATGCTGAATCCATTTCTAAATTCAGAAATCTCTTTTAAACAACAACAAAAAATAATGATTTCGTGCAAATTTATATAGCCAGATTCCAAATTTATCTACTAGATGTGTGTTGATCTTTCATATAAGGTGACCATTGAATAGACCATGGGCAATGATAGACATTATGTTAGATTCATAATGAAGAAAAGAGCAGAAATATAATGGAAATAATAGAAGCAATCAAGAAACCGTTATGAACAGAGATAACTAAACAATGGGAGAAAAGGCATACTCTATTCATCAATGCTTCTGTAAATAATCATGTACATAGATGTACCTATATAATACAAAAGTCCATAGTTGTCATGTAACTGTATAACAGTTAGGTTAACTTAACTAACCAACTAACTTATGATTAGTGTTTTAACATCCCCCCTTAATCATAAATTCGTTCTTGCCTGAAAAACTACCACTACTTGACAATCACATGTGTCAAGCGAATATTCAGAGGGCTGGCTGAAGATGCTCTCCGAACTCTAAAAAAAACATAGCAGAAGTTGATGTCTTCTACTAAATTGGTGGTTTAAGGTTGACCACAAACTCATCTGGTGGTTTCAGGATGACCACAAACCAATCTGGTGGTTTTGAGATGACCACAAACCGAATGTCTAACAGAAGTTGATTTCTTCTACTAAATGGCATGGTTTTAAGTTGACCATAAACTAACAAGAGATCAAGGCTCAAAAATATGAAAATGTAACAAGCAGAACTTCATGTCTTCTGCTCAATTGCTGGTTTTAAGCTGACCACAAACCATATCAACAACAATATGTTCAGGAACAAAACTGCATACCAAGAATTAGGTTACATACTTGATCATTTGTTCACAGGTTCTAAATCAAACTTGGAACCTGACTCAAAATCAAACTTGGAACCTAACTCAACTAGATTTCCCCCCTGTCAGGGACAAGTGGTTCCAATTCCCTTGACCGTCATTCGCAAGTATGGCCAAGAAGAGATCTAGCACATCAAATTGTCTTCCGGCGGAGTCTGAAGACTCGATCTTCAACTCAGAAGACTAGATCAACTGGGCCCCGATCATACCCTAAATTAGCAAATCTTGAAAAACATTCATGTCCATCAATTGTAGAAATGTCTCCAATCAAGTACGATTGTACTTGTGTATAAATCTAGCGATAAGATTGTTCCAATAAATTGGCTTCCAAACGCCAACACCAATTCCTTAACCATTCAAAATGAAGTTGTTTCCTCTTGCGCTTTTGGCACCTTACTGAGGGGTGATTTTTCTTCCCACAAAATCTGCATGGGTGAAGATCAAAACAGTTTGACTTATCATGGAAAAACTGATGACAATGTTTACACTGTATGGGTTCTTTATCTGAATTATTATCATGATCTCGAATATCTGTAAAAACATCATCAACAACAATATCTTGTACCTGTTCCTTACCAATATCCTCAAGCTCTGTCGTCTTATCATCATTCAGAAAACCTCCACTCACAAAGAAAAGAGGTTCACAATAATTAGGAATATGAAAGAGGTTGTTAGCATCATTTTCATATCATAGTCCATATCGATTTCGTTTAAATCGTAATTCTTCCCATGGTCGAACAATACATTTATCCACAAATTTTTTTGACATTGGGACTTTATTTAACTCATCTTTATGTTTAGGACTTTCATCACTACTCAACTGAGTGTCTTCATTATTCTTATCCTTGATGTCATCTTGTTTGCTAAAATCACACTGTTGGTGTCGAATGAGATTTAACTCATCAGACAACAACTTTTTTTGATGTTTGAACATATCAATCTTCTTGTGCATTACTTGTAAACAAGTAATCATTGTACTAAGAGTGTGCTTGTTTATTGCAATTGTAGATTTTGTAGTTGAGTTAATTAATGTGCACAATATTGTAAATATTTCTTCAATTCTTGCCATTTGTTTGTATGTTGATGCCACAAAGTTCAATTTTGTATCTTGTTGTGCATGCGAAGAGGAATCGGTTCTTGTATGAATGCTGCTAAAAACTACAGGATAACTAATAAATTAGACGCACACAAAGATCCTAAGATGCACACAAAGATCCTAAGACCCCCTTATTCAATTTCGGGTGGGTCAAGGACACAAAGACAAATATATAATTTTATTATGTAAGATGATTCCCTATAACTCCTTTTACAATCTTTTTTTTTTTTTTAAACCCTTATAACACCTTTACATGCACGTTATAACTTCATTATAACTTCCAAAAAAAACTTCTTATAACACCTTTACAAAAAGTCTTCAAATAAATAACAAAACCTTATAACTCCTTAAATCAAAGTCTTCCTATAACTCCTTTTAAAAAAACCTTATCAAATCCTTATCACTTTGATTAACATTGTTAATCATACAAATAATGGTACTCTCAAATCATGATATAATAAATTAAATAACTTTATAAGTCTCCCCTAATAAAATCTCAATGCAATTTTTTACAACCGATTTCACCTATTTTCTTAGGGTTTCATTTATGCATACATGGTGAGTAGAATCTTTACCATGTGTCCATGAGTCAAATGCCTTAGAGAGGTCCCTTCACATTGAGTTATGCAGTTATGCAGAGTTAAACCACATTAGGTTTGCTGCAAGCAAATGGAGGTCGTAGTAGATGGTCGTTTGATGCTGTCATTTTCATCCAAAAGACACATTTCAGAGTGAACAAGCCATCGAATATGGCACTAAAATGGTTACCGAACACAGATAAAATCCTAACACATAATATAAAAAAAAACCAAACACAGATGTCGCAGCTCACATCCACAGTGATAAATCAACCCGCATCAATTGAGTTAACAACAATATTATTCAATTGCTAAATGGCATAACTCCTCCTCCATTTAAATAGTCAATTTAAGAGGCAATGGAGAGCTTCGCGACAGCTTATCGC
>SNQJ01S0168674.1:12657-33420 GCA_010110895.2 Picea sitchensis | reverse complement strand
CTTGGAATCACTAACTACTACTAATTTATTGAGTTTTTAAGTGCATACAAGATTCATCAACACATGGAGATCACAATATATTCAAGATGTAGAAGCACAAGCAAAGATCTAACCTTTTTATTATGAGCAATGAAGATCAATACTATAGATGACCGATCTGGCATAAACCTCAGATGGTCGTACAAGCAATAGATATGAGCTGCTACAAAATGCTCCCGACAATACAAAATGAGCCTCCAAAGGCTGGATATACAATGAAGTCTAAATCAAGCAGATCTGAGCTGTACTAATGCTCAACCTCCAAGCTGGAAAGTGCCACGTCCTGCTAGAATGCTGAAACCCTAAATAATTCTGCCCTACTACCAAAAGTGTCCCATCATCCCGAGAAATATGCCAAATGATAGATCGGGCAACTGCAAGAAAAACCCAGATGTCCAAATTTCCAAATCTACTCTCAAACTCCGTAGATCTGAATTCTCCACTGAATGGTGTGCCCCACTGGATGACTGAAACCCTAGCTGGTTTGAACATGATGAAGGAGATCTCCAAATGATCTTAAACTCTCCAAGAATATAGATCGGGCGATGGTAAGAACAACCCAGGTTCCCGAATCTCCAAGATCCCTCTCAAGCTCCGTAGATCTGAATTTCCCACTGAATGGGGTGCCCCACTGGATGACTGAAACCCTAGCTGGTTTGACCCTGATGAAGGGGATCTCCAAATGATCTAAAACTCTCCAATAATATAGATCGGGCGATGTTAAGAACAAACCAGGTGCCCAAATCTCCAAGATCCCTCTCAATCTCCGTAGATCTGAATTTCCCACTGAATGGGATAAACTGGCCCTGAGACTAGAATGGCATGGAGGAGTCTTTCATCCCTGAGACCAAGCTGTGGAACAAGGTGACTGGATATTTCACCACTGAGTTGCTCCCAAGGGTTTGTACAGCAATTCCCCCAAACTGAATTCTCAAGAGCAATAGCAAATGCTAATCCAAAACCAGAATGAATAATAGGTGCACCCGAGCCTCTTACTTATACTTTTCCTTCTAATTCTCTGTTGAGTTAGGTTAGTAACCAAATCTCCAAGATCCCTCTCAATCTCCATAGATTCGAATTTCCCACTGAATGGGATGACCGCCTCCGAGACTAGAAATGGTGTGGAGGATATTTTCATCCCCGAGACCAAGCCGGGGAACAAGGTATGGATATTTCACCACCGAGTTGCTCCCAAGGGTTTAAAGAAAACCCCCAAACCTAATGCTCAAGAGAAATAGCAAATGCTAATCCAAACCGTATATGAATACTAGGTGCACCTAATTTATACTTTTCCTTCTAATTCTATATTGAGTTAGGTTAACCCCTATGGTTAATCATCTACTGAGTTATATATTACCTTTATCCTTTTTCCTTTCTAAGTCAACTTAAAAATATAACTTTTAACTTCTTGACTTTCCCCCCCTTCAGTGTGAGACTATGACCTAGTGGGGGTGCCCAGGCCACTGAGTCTCCTCCTCACCTCTCTAAGAGGTGGGGGACATTACAGTGCCCTGTATAATCATGAGAAGAGGTTCAGGACTTGGACATTCAATGGAATGCGGTAAAATTATATCAAATGAAACTCGTTGTTTATCTTCCAAGGAAGATGGAGATAGGTGGTCGTGGGTTCAAAACCCATGGATCCCCAAACATTTTTAGAACTTGCCACACATACTCTAACTAGGTGCCTCATGGCTGTCGATGCCTAGGCCACGTGGCACCACCACATTTGCCAAATATTTTCCATGTGTCACAATTTCATTGGTCCAAGTCTGTCACATTTGCCCAGTCACAGGTCGCCACTTTTCAACCCCTTCTTCTACCACGTCAACATCAATATGTAACTTTGGTGATGTCATGTTGATGTCATGATGACATCAACATTGACTTTTTTCTAGTTGACCTTTGACTCTTTAGCTGTTTGCGAATCTGATGAGAATGCAATAACTCTCGCATACAGAGTCCGTTTGAGAAATTAAAAATATGGTCGGAAGCAGCGTGACGAGCTAATCACAGTGGAATTAGTTTAACTCAATTCTGATAACTTTTATTTTTGGGCATTTTCTGAGCCTGGGGAGCCTCCTAGATCATTCCTCCCCACTTTGAGAGCTTTTGGACCACCAAAATTCTTCTTTTACTCAGGTAAGAAGTGAGGATACTTCTTCCCCACTTGTTCGGTATCATCCATCCTTTCTTCTTGGAAAATAATCACATGACCAATCACAACAAACATGAAAACTGAGATAGCATTGTTTATCAAAGTAATCATCCCATCAATCGCACAATCATCTACATTCTTTGTCGCATTTTTCATCCATACAGCATTGAATAACAACAATCTAAAAAACAATACTGAGTATGCAAATGAAAATGACAGAACATGCTTCCCCTTCTGCACAGGAACAATAACCAAAGTATGCAGCTAAACCTCATGATGTACCCCTGGTGACACTTCATGACTGTTAGAAACATATGGAATCATCTCATTTTCAGCATCACTAACTTCCTGTTTTGTTATAGACATAAGTGTTAAACTTTTTCTTGCATTTACCATTCCTTTTAACTATCCTGTAGCTGCAAAATACTTGTTAGTTTTGATGCGATGAGCAGAAACAATGTACTCTTTCCCATCTTTCTTGAATAAATACTTATTTTTCTCCATGTAGAATATAACTTTCCTATCATAAAAGTATGGGCTTCCTAGTACAATTCCACATATGTCAAGCGGAACTATATCAAGCTCTACTTCATCAACATAGTTAGAAGTGATTGAAAACTTGATTTTACATTGCTTGGTTACTTGTAAATTATTATCCACACATATCCATCCCAATGGATATGGTTTAGGATGTGGGTTTGTTTCAAGTCCCAAGATTTTTACAACCTCCTCATGATTGATTAGATTGGTTTGTGATCCACTGTCTACAAGAGTATCAACTTTAACATTATGTGTTATAACCCTCGTGTGGAAAATTTCACTCCTTTTAAACTCATCATTTACAATAACTCAACTAGAAGAGCTAGTACTTGCAACAAAATTTATACCTCGGATTCCCATAGCTACAACCTGTGTCTCATCACCAGAATCTGATCCAAGATCCACTTGAACTGTCACAACTATGGTATTCTTCCCTCCTTGGTTGGCATACTTCTTTGGCTTCAAGTAAGGATGTAATATCCAACAACGATCTTGATCATGGCCTACTTTCTTGCAATTCTTGCAAGTAGGATTCTTCTTTCTTGTTGTGGTTGTCTTCTTCTCTTTCTCTTTTCTTTTCCCTGCATCCTTTATTTGCTAAGTATCTGTAGAAACACTATCACCAACATTCCATTTACTTGATTCAATTTGAATGGATTGTACACATACTTCATCAAAGTTAGAAGGATTTAGCATAAGAATAGTGTGCTTCAGATAAGAATGCAATCCACCAATATATTTTAGGAGTGTCTCTTGTGTATATAAAGGAATACCCAAATTTAAACATTTCTTGCGAAATATATAAGTATATTCTTGTACACTTTGACCTTTAACTTGCCTTAAACTTTGTCAATTCATCATTTCCTATTGCATATATGCTAGTGGATAGAATTGTTTCTTCAAAGGAGCGATAATGTCATTCCAGGAAGAGATTGTTTTACCATTTTTATTGAGATCATCCTTAGTTTTTCTTTCCTACCATATGAGAGTTGTGCCTCCCAATTTGAGACTTGCAAGTTGGATCTTTATTTCATCATCAACAATCCTTTGTATCCTCCAATAGAATTCTAACTGTCTCATCCAATTATCTAGCATTTTTGCATCTAATTCACCATCATAAGTAGGTAATCGAAAATTTAGATCTAACTTTAATAAAGGTATATCAAAAGAATGATGAGTTTTTTTAGGTTTCTTATCCTTGGAAGGATGTACACTTTCTTCACTTGTAGATGATGAGGATGAACGAGAAGAAGGTTCTGAAGGTCCACCACCTCCAACTCCTCCTTCTGGCACTCTTACTAAAGATTCACCTTCTTCAACTTTTGGATTTCTTCGCAGTCCTTGTTCCTGATAAAGTTCTTCTACCATGGCTTTCATCAACTTTAATGACTCAAAGAAATTGTCCTCAGATGAAAAAGGACCTAGTTTTCTTGGTGAAGACATCTCTTGTTTATGCGGTCTCTTTTGAATCTTTGTATTAAGAGCCTCAAGTTGGCCTTCTCCTCGCTTGAGTTTTTCTCTCGTGATCATCCAATGCTTGCAATTCCTGTCAAACATTCAAAACCAAATTCTCTTATACCATAAACTTGATCCAAAAATGAAGTTATTACTAATAAATTGCAAGTTATTTTAATATACTTTATGCATCAGATCGATAAGAATGAGAAATACATAAACTTATTAACTTGTTGCAGAATATCAAATGTGTCTTTTACTTGATTATTATGAATGATTAAAGAGATCAGCCATTAGTAACCATGTTTCAAATTAAGATAAGAGAACAGAAAAATAGAAAGAGAAATAGAGACAAGAACTTGTTAACGAAGTTCACTAATCGTTGGCTACGTCTCCGGGCCCGCTTCCAACTGGAGAACCTTTTTATTGATATTTAAATGGTCAAATTTATCTTCCATAGGCTCTTTGTTGTTACATTACATGCTTCATATATATTGTGCAAGAACTCCTTTCTCATATTCATGCATGCATCATCAAACTCTTCTCAAAAACATGGCAAAAATGCATCTCAAATCATGAGAAAAGGCCAAAAATTACAAGCTGCTCCTTCAAAATCCTACATCAAAAGTTGTCCTCCAAGCTTCCAAAAACCTGTTCTTTATAGTTTTCATGCTCAGATGAGGAATCCCAACTTCCCCCAAGAATATGGCCTCTTTTTTGGATCAAATCCCCCTCAAAATGGCCAATATATGCTTAAAAACCACTTTTTGGTCATAATATCAGGCAAAATAATAAAAAATACAAGAACAGGGTTAAAAAGCCACTTTTAAATTATAATATATGGTTAAGCCCCTTTGGAATAGGCACTCTCCCACTCTAATGGTCCTATGTAATCTAAAATTGGCCAAGCACTAGCCCTTGAATCCTGCTAGCCCCTGAATTCGTGGCCCACTCCACGTGATCTCCCCTTAAATGCATGCTTACTCCATTTATTGGCTCTTGGGGGGTTATGGGCGGTCTTTGACCCTTTTCGTTGGATGGTGGTCATATGTATATCTAACCATGGGATGTGGCTTAGCCCCGGCCCTTTTCCACCCACATAGTATTACATTGCATTTCAAATAAAATTAATATGGCATTCTATATTAAATAACAATTGTGGTGTGTTGGTAAAAGGGCTCTCCCAAAGCACTGGCTTGGTGGGTGGTCGTGGTTTCAAAACCCATGGACCCCAAAACATTTTTATAACTTTCCACATGTGCTCTGACTGGGTGCCACATGGCTTCCCATGCCTGGTCCATGTGGAACCACCACATTTGCCAAATGTTTGCCACGTGTCCAAATTGCATTGGTACAAGTCTGTCACATCTATCTAGTCACAGTTTTCCACTTTTCAAACCTTGCTTCTACCATGTCAACATCAATAAATAGATTTGTTGATGTCATGATGACGTCAACATTGACTTTTTTCCAGTTTACCTTTCACTTTTTGGCTGTTTGAGAATCTCATCATAGTGCGATAACTCTTGCATACGGAGCCCATTTGAGAAAGTAAAAATATGGCTGGAATAGGTGCAACGGGCCGATCAAAATGGAATTATTTTCACTCAATTATGAGAACTTTCATTTTTGAGCATTTTCTGAGCCCAGGGAGCCTTCTGGATCAAGGTGTCACGCAAAAGTTTCCAGATACTGATATAGTGAAGGAGTTTGGACTTAGAGTCTCCTCATGTGGAGTTGGGGTGAAGGAATTAAACTCTAAGGAAAATGAAACAAATTGCGTTTCCTCCTCAATTCACATTGAAATTGATAAGTGGGAAGGTTGGGGTAACTCCACGATGATGCATGTGGATGAATTTGAGGTGAATCTTGGGAAGGATTTCCTAAGGAGGACACATTCAATGCTCATTCCATGGATGGACAAAATGGTCATACCTGGTGATCAGAAGGCTTGGGTTGTGTGCACAACTGTAAGGAATTCTAATGGAAAGGTGAAACTTGTGTCTACATTGAGTATGAACATAGTAGTAAGTTGGAATGCATTACAGTTTTATGCAGCATTTTTTGGAGAAGTTCAAAAGCATGGAGTGGGGATTCATGTTCAACCTAATATCACTCACTTGTTGGTTCATTTTTCAATTTCATATGAGTTTTTTAAAGTGCTCCTACTACGATGCAATGTTGACCAACATATAGAGTTAAATCCTAGGTTGTGACCACCAACAAGAGATCCTTATCGATTGTCTGGATCTGATTTGGAAGAGTTGAAGGGACAATTGAAAAAATGTATTTATGTTAGCTTTATTTTTTGGTCTAAGTCACCATATGGCACCACAGTTCACTTTAGGAAGGAGAAAGACACATCAAATCCAAGGATTTCTTCGGATTACCAAGCATTGAGGAAACATGCTATGAATAACTGATACCCATTTCCCTTATCTTCTGATTACTTCCATAAGTTGGCCAAGGACAAAGTATTTTCAAATATTGTATTGCGACACGGGTATTATCGTGTGTGGATTGCAACTGGAGATGAGGTGAATACAACCATGGTGACAAGGTATGGAAGCTATGAGTTTCTAGTGAAGCCTTTTCGATTGTGTAACACCTCTACAATTTTTTCACATAGATTAATGATGTGTTGTGACCATTTTTGGACAAGATAAATATGGTGTATTTCGTTGACATTCTAATGTATGACTAAATTATGGAGGATCACAAGAAACATTTGGCATGGGTGTTTGAGGTGTTATGACACAACTAGCTATTCTGGAAGAAGATTAAGTGTATTTTGGGGTACACTAAGATATCATTATTGGGGAATTGGATTGGCCAAGGATGCATTAACATGGACCCTACGAAGTTCAAGGCAACAGAATATTGGGAAGATCCATGAATAGTTCATTATGTGAGAGTCTTCCTTGGACTAGCCAACTTCTATCGTAGGTTCAAAGAGGGATACTCCAATATTGTTGCATCGTTGTCTGACTTGTTAAAAAAGGGGAAAGCATGGAACTAGACTAAGAGGAGCGACTTTTCATTTAAAGAGATAAAATGAAGAATTGTCACTATTCGTATGTTGACGCTGCCAGATATTGAAAAATCATTTGAAGTGCAAATAAATGCATCAAATGTTTCCATTGGAGGGGTTTTAACGTAAAAGGGAAATTTCATTTCCTTTGAGAGAATAAATTTGTAATATCAGGAAAACATATACCCCATTCATGAGAAGGAGACGTATGTACTGGTACATTTTTTTCATACTTCTAGACACTACTTTTTGCTTAAGCCATTTTTCATCAAGATAAACAACATTGTAACAAGTTACTTTGTAATGAAACCAAATTTGTCACCCAAGTAGGAAAGGTGGAAATACTTTCTCATAGAATTTGACATGACCATTGAGTATAGGTCGAGCATGCTCAATGTTGTCGTGAGTTCCTTGAGAAAAAATGCACAACTCATTTTCCTAAAGGAGGAGGAGGAGGCATTTCCTACAGGGGGCATTCATATTCATATATTGGAAGAATTGCATGAAAGGATAAAGATAAGGTTAGAGCATGATCACATGACAATGAACATCATGATGTAGGTGAAGGATGGAAAAAAAATAAAAATTGGCTACACGATGGAGTTTTGTACTTTCGAGAGAAAATATATGTCCCTAACTCATCCAACCTTAGGAGGAAACTCATGAAGGAATGTCAAAACTCACCCTAGGCTGCCCACCCAGGACAATGAACAATGTTGGTGTTGTTGGACTGAGGATATTTTTTTGTAGCTTATGAAGAAATATGTGGAGGAGTATGCTCGTACTTGATTTATATGTCAACATGATAAGAAAAACACCAAAATTAGAGCATAGGTGTTGCAACCTTTACCGATTTCTAAGATATAATTGATGAGTTTCTCATTGAAATTCATCAAACAAGTTCCGATGGTATAGGGATACAACATGATTTAGGTCACGGTGGATCAATTCTCCAATTATGTTGTCTTCGTTGTGACGATATGCCTTGTAGTTTGGAAGAAGTTGTGAATTTTTTCTTCAGGAACATAGTGAAGTATTGGGGTCTTTCTATGAGAATTATGTCAGATAGGGATGCAAGGTTCACTATTAAGTTTTGGACAACATTTTTTAATCTTGTGGGGAAGAATTTGTTGAAGAGGTCATCCTACCATCCACATACATATGGTAAAACCAAACAAATCAATGCACTTCTGGATGACTACTTGCAACACTATGTACTAGCGGATCATATGAATTGGCTGGACTTGTTGGATGTCACCCACTTCAAATACAACTTTCATAAGAGTTCAGTGACAAGCTATAGTCCATCTGATTTTACGAATAGACAACAACCCACAAGTAGTTATTTTTTGACACAAGGCTATTATGGGACGAATCCATTAGTCATGGGTTTCGTGAAGAGTTGGAAGAATTGGTTGGAGCCATAACGAAGAGTTGGAAGGATTATGGGACTAATGAAGAAGACGTAATAAAAAAATTGGCATATTGCAGCAGGTGTGATGCAAAATTCCATGTATGAGAGTTGGTATTACTCAATTAGAGTAAAGATAATTTATCAACACCTAAAGGGAGGTCTCAATCTCTTGTGCGCAAGTATGAGGAACCATTCAAAGTTCTTGATAATATTGGAAATGTTACTTACATATTGGAGTTGGACTTCCACATGTGACATATTCACGGCTACGATATGAGCTGCTTAAGATTGAGTAAAGAGGAAGATTTTTTTCAGACCCCAACCTCCATGATTTTTTGGGTGGTTATAGGAGTCCATTTCACAAGAGGAAGACCTCCCAATGAAGGCGATCCTTCCCATTGAAACAAAAATTTATGTTCTGTCAATATTCCTTTTGAAATACTTGTTATCAATTCTAGTGAACGATAATTCTTTCAAGGACAACTTAATCAACGTGATTCTTCGACCATGGGAAAGGAAATTATTGAACCACAAGGAAATTCTGGACTCTACCTTTTTTAAAAGACAAATATAATTCATGTATCTATGGTTCTTGGGTTTCAAGTAAAACCCCAAGTAATTAAAGCTTAAATGGAGGTCTTTGTTAGGATACGCAAGCGTGCCACTTATCTCTGAAGCGTTGTCATTGGGAGTCTTCAGGAGAATTAGGAACAATTTTTCCACGTTGATTTCCATCGAGATCACCTTGCAAAGGATAGCCAAAATTCTACATAACATGTTAGCTTCTTCCATTGTACCGTTGATAAAGCAAAGGAAGTAATCTATGAATAATACATGAGATAGAACTTCCTACCCCACAACCTTAAATAATTGATGTTGGAAGCATGTCACTGAATTTCCTTATGAGGTCACATGCACATGCATGCAACTATGTTAATGCACATGTATGCAATCTATTTGTAAATTGTTCGTGTAACTATGTGATCTCTTCATGATCAGTCTATGTAATTGAGTGATAAATGTTATATATATGAGAATACCCATAGAGGTGTGAGTGTAATGTTTAGTGAGTGTGTGAGAGAAAGACTCAATATTGAGGTGTTGTGTGTTTGAGAGGAGAGGATGGTTGTATTCCTCGATTGGCTATTGTAATTGTCCCTTGAATAAAATAGTATTGATTATCATTGTCATTTTTTTTTCCCCTATTGGGTTTCCACATAAATCACTATGTCAAATTGTGGATTGTTGTGCTTGGCTTAATACATGTTTGATATTGCTTATTTTATGATATGTTTTGCTTATTATACGCAACAAGTAGTATCAGATCTCATAATTGAAAGAGATAAGAGCAAAGAAAAAGAGAATACAGACGAATATCTGCGTGAATTAAAGAGAGTCATTGAAAGAGATTTGGCGTGCTGAAAAAAAGGAAGAAGACGATTTCATGGACGAATTTGTTCAAGGAACAATATTTTATGGTCTATTGCAGGTCAACCCATTGAAGACGGGGCGATAATATCTCCATTATTGGATAACATCGCAGATAAAAGTGATATCCATAGGTAAAGGTGATAATTTGTCATGAACCTCTTGAGAGGGGAGATAACCAGTGGTTGATCTCATTTTTTGAGAGACACGATACTAATGAAAGGAGGTATTAAAGTGGATTCCTTTTTTTATTATTAAAGTGGACTCTTGGTTACATTACCCACATGAGGTATGAAGTTAGTAAGCATAGAGAACGAGGTATATGCATAGTTCCCGTGGTATGAAATCAAATGTTTTATTTTTCATTATGATAAAGTCATATTTTATGGAGGATTTCTTTTATGGTGAAGTTGAGGTGAAGGTTTGTGTTCTTAAAAGGTTTGAAGGTATACAATATATTACATGTATTTTAGCTTAATCCTTTTTAAATGAATATTTTTATCTTTGGTTTAACCTTGAACCTTAAGATTGGTTTCTCCACATATTATAAAAGCTTAGTTTTATGGGCTCTAGTTTGGGCGTTTTTGCTAATGGTAAAATATAGAGGTCAAAGTTTGAAGTGAATAAATTCAGTGGACATAATAAATTTGATTTATGAAACTTCAATATGAGGGATATACTTGTACATCAATTCAGAAACTCAGAAACAAGAGTGGTGATGGTTGAGTCACTATGAATAAAAAAAAAAAATTATTTACTTTGGAGTTGTATAAATTATTGATTGCATGTAAATGGGCATATGTCTATAAGACCTCGATAGGTATGTGTACCCCTAGTTTATGAGGTGACCTGTGAAAAGTCTAGTAATATATTTAGGTATATTGAATATGTGGGGGGGCATGTGTGTTGGGTTAACCTTGACTTGGTGAAAGAGTTAATGAGTTAAATCTTTTTTTAGGTCAAAGTCGACGGTTTTTCAGGTCCATGTGTTTTAGGTATCCCGTGGCATTGTGTTCATGGATTGCATGTAATGAATCCTATAAAAGTATTGGATAACTCCATTGTAAATGGGCTTGGAGGTAAGCGGTGAAGGCTTACTTGGTTGGCTTGGATGCATATGGTCAAAGTTGTTCGAATGCAAAATTTGAGGTGGAGGAGTGTGTCCAGTTTAGAAAGGTGGGTTTGTAGAAAGGTTGATGTTTTGGCATTTCGATCAAGTGTTTTAGAATGTATGATGAAGGTAAGTTCATATCCATGGAACTTGGAAAGTATTGCAAGGAAGTTGGGATCAAATAGGCATGTTTATTAATGTCAAGTTGTAGCAATAGTTGTGGACATGAGAGACTCTTCTATCTGGTAACTTGGTCACCATCAGTTGCAAAAGACTGGAAGGTTCAGGAAGAGGTATGAAAAGGTCATATGGTAATTACTCAAATGTGAAATTATTTTGTTGTGATGCTTATGTTTTTTTATTAGCTTTCTAAGTAGGACCCAGATAAAACATGAAGATCTTTGATATGGTGATGATGTTAACGGGTGCAAATTATGGGATCCTACTACCCACAAAATCATCATGGAAAGAGATGCAATGTCTGAAGAATCTCTTTTTATAAAATCAAACATAGTAAAATATGAAAGTTTCAAAACATGGTTGGTAGAAAAAGGGTATTTGGAAGGTATTTATTTCCATGAAAGTTTCTCACCAGTTGTTAAAATCTTGTTTCTACTCATGTTGTGTTAACATCGATTGTGATACTACAAGTGGATGTTAAAATTGTTTTACATGGAGTTTTTTGGAGAAGGGGATGTATACAGAACAACCAGAATGATTAATTCATAATCACAATAGAAGATTTGTTTGCAAACTCAAAAATCATTATATGGCCCAAAGCATGCAAGGAAAATGGTACGAGATGTTTGATCACTTCATGGTGAGACAAATTTGACAAGAAGTGAGTATAACCATTGTGTTTATGGTATATTCATTACCTTGGTGTTATTTGTTATGCTTGTTGCAAGCACAATCATGGTTGATATCAACAAGTTGGCTTAGTATCCTACATATTCCAGTCAACAGGGAATATAGGATTATGGACTTGATCTTGGGAAAGAATCTAATGTCACCTCACCACATGTAGGGGATCCTTACCACAGTTCATAAGACATTAAACCAACGATTAAAACTGATACTTTGGGAGTACAGGATTCCACTAAAGGAACACAAGGAAAGGAACTCGAGGTAATACACATATATAATATGAAAACAAGGACTAGAACACTGGTTGAATAAAACAAGTCTATCACAGATCAAGACGAGAAGAAAATGCAGGTTGAGGTCAAAAAAGAGAGGGTCGTTGACAAACAACAAGTGAAAGAACTGAATCTTCAAGTCCAGACCTTGCAACACTACAACCAGGAATTGGAAAAATTGCACTCCATACTGCAAAATAAGTATCAAAGACTCCATAAAAAATGCCAAAAGACTTGTTTCTTTCTCAAGGAGATAATTTGAAGAAGAACACTGCTATGAAGGTGTATCTAAAGAAGATTCTTTTTTATCCATTTATCTGCCAATTGGAATCCAACAATGTGAATGGATACAAGTGCTCAATTCAGAATCTAGTTCTATCAGTGCTAGTTAGTTTTGTCAAATTTTAGTTCACTTCAACATATGCATCAGTTTAGTTTTATCATTAGCAACCGTTTTAGTTATTTAAGTTTAAGACTTTTTTAGATTAAGGCATAATAAGTGGTCATCTGTGTTTGATATGAACCACTTCATTTTTTATTAATTCAAGTTTTAAGTATGCATTACTATACTCCAATAGTATTTACCTAAGTCAATAAGTTGTTCTCCAACTAATAGTGTAGAGTTAAGCCTGACTTTCAGATGGGTGAGAGCCTCTACAACTTTGGTAAATATGTAGTTTTTGTATGAATGGAGGGTTTGGTTTTTTGGGAAGGAAATAAATATATCAACTAGTTGAACCTATTCTATGATTGGATTAAGCTCTCTACCTAGTGAATATTCTCTTGATGATAGTGTTATTTATCTTCAAATATATATGTGTTCTTTCTCTTATCTTGAATGCAAATTTTGAAGCGTGCAAAGTACATTTCATTTTCCTCTCAACTATTGTATAACTCATATTTTACTGATATGCAACATGTAAAACAACTAATTCTTTAGTAAATATTTGTTTTATTGCAACATGTGGGAGTAATTGTGTTTGGATACATGTTTATTCCTTGAAATATTATTTTAAGAATTAAACTTCTTACATCATATAATTCATTGAGATTTTTTTTTTTTTTCCTTTGTTCATCCCTCTATTTTCTCTCCTATCTATCATTTGTGTGCCACTAGCCAAGGAGGAACTACAACCATATCATCTTTCCAACCCAACCATGTTTTTTTCTTAGTAAAAACAACCCTCCGATTGACCAACAAAATCAAATTATAAAAAAAACTAGCCATTCCAAACTTGAGGTGGCCTTGATCTTCCTGTTTAGCATTCAGGTGTAGACTTTAGGAACAACATTAACAAAGGGAGTAACCAAGGATAAACTGAGTTCCTACTCAGTTTCATTTGGTATTCAAGCATGAAGGTGAAGATGATAAATTTTCTAGGTCCAAGAATGATCATAGTCCAATAGATACAACAATGATGGAGTTGTTGAGATCAATATTCAAGTAAGATATTGTTGGTTGTGGAGCCTCATTATCTTCTTGATCCATAGGTATTTGTTTTCAGCCATGTTTATACCCCCTGAAGACTATAAACTCCTAAATACTATACACCCCTCCACGTGGGGGGGTTGCAGGGAAGGCTTTCCCCTCTTGCGGGGTCCGGAGGCAAGCGGGCCCTCGAAGGAAAAATTTCCTTATAAATTTATATTGTAATTTCATAGTAAATCTGAACTGTTCATTATAAGGTCACATATTTGACGATAGAATTTATTTTGGTTTTTTTTTCCTTAGAAGGAAGCCATCTTTTGTGAGGAAAGTGTATTGCAGCTATGCATTATTGAAAACATTGTATTATGAGAGAGTATAGTGTGAGAGAAAGAAGAGGAAGTTACAACGGGTGTGATGTAGGTTCTATCCCTCGATTTTCTAGATAAGAAAAGGAAGGAGTTGGAAATTTCTCTGGTGGACATAGCCCACACTAGGTGAATCATGTATATATGTGTCTCCATTGTATTATGTATCTTCTATGTTCTATTTTGACATTTTTTTTTATTTTATTTCTCCGCGATCTTGTTTTTCTAACAGAAAATTCCTCAGAAGTTAATGAGCTTCAAAAACCAAAAATATTTGCATAAAAATTGATTGTTTTTCTATTGTAACAACCTTTTAAATCTGTTTCATCAATCACATATCACATGAAATATGATTCATTGATACATGCTCCAAAAGGAATCAACGACCGACATTCTCCTTTGACGCACACATCACTTTCCCCAAACTATCGACCCCATCGTCATTCATTGTCCCAACTTCCTGATGACAAATTTGCACAAACTCCAAACTGGTCCAATCAATCATCGACTATCGGTCGTTTGTTTGTTGGTGAATGAAAACTCCTCACTAATTCAACTGATTCCTGACCATCGACCTATCGGGGATGCGAAATCCTTGATGACTATTGAAAATACTTTCCCAATTTGGTTGACCTGACCATCAGTCATTAACCAGTTCTGGGATGACTTGGAATGACACATGGATGTTGACGTGGCATGATACGTCATCCTCCTCTTTCCATAATCATGCATTGACCAATTTTCTTGGATGACCTGATAACTTTGTCAAATTGGCCCACGATTGACCATCAACACATTGAACGTCAATGAATTTTCTTTCTTAATTCAAAACACTTCTCTGAATTGGCTAACACCTGACCATTGGAAATTTTTATTGGTGATTGGAAATACTTTGTCGGATTCAACCATCCCTTGAGAATCAACCATTGACATTAAGAGATGATCATTTGTCGATGATTTGTCTTGGTGAACTTCAACAGTTAGAAAATTTACAACATTTCTCTAATTGATATGGAAAGTCGATCTCCCAATTGAAACAATCTGAACCATTGATTTGTTGATATTCACCCAACTCTACCAACAAACATCGACCGTCGAATTGATCCATTTAAAAAATGATCAAAATGAATCATGGTCATTGATTTGATCAACCTTTCAAATGCATGATACCTTATGGATTTTTAAATTTATCAAAGAAAATATTTTTCAATCTTGAGATTAGACATGATCTTCACCGTCAATTTTCCAAATTTCCTACAACTCTACAACAACCATTAAAACTTAAAAATCAATCATTCCAAGTTGAATTCATCTCTGCAATTTTGCAGAATTTCTCTAGTAAACCCCGTAAAAAAATCTGAGCCATTTAATGTCAAACATTGTTCATGAATTTGGGGATTTTTCTCTGATTTTTCACAATTTTTCCCAAATTCATCATAGACAAAAACTACAACAACCAATTTTTCAAATTCACACTGGTTCGAGCCCATAGAAGCATGGTGTTTAAACCAGGCACTCTGATACGATAATTTAATGTCCCCCATCCCAGCCAGGGGAAATTATAGTGTGGAATACTCATAAAAATGATGTTTTAGAGTTAGCTAAATTAATTTCATGTACCTTTAAACTATGAATTAAATAGAGATTTAATTATTGTTATCTACCATTATATTGATGCATCTACAAAATAATAAAATAAACATAAATTCACGTAATAAATTCATGACAACAACATATAAAGTATTTTCTGATACTCAAATTTCATGGACAACTATTAAAACAAATGATACAACAAAAGTAAGATAAAACACTTATCTTTTAACACTAGTTATATAACAAGTTTCTTGGGATGGATGTTCCACCCAATCATAGACTCTTTGTTCCAAATAATAACAAAAAATCATTTGTGAGATGAGTATAGCAATGAAAAAAAGTGGGTGGTCACTCATTTTCCACCCAGAACTCAGAATTCCCACAACCAATTGGTTTTCTCCTACAACTATCTCAATTTTCCACAATCTCTCTTCCTCTTGACGTGTCCAACCAAAGGAATATACCCCTGCATTGATCTCAATCCCTTGGGTTTACCATTCATTTATTAGGCTCTATCTATCACAGGTATCTAGGAATATCTTATCTAGGAACTCAAGGGAACTTACTACTATCAAAAACTACTAGAAAACAAGAACAAGCACTTCTTGTTTTAGCGAAACCCACTCAGGGGTTCACTCTTTGGGTATAAAAACCAGAAGCTTCAATATTTGTCTCCAAAAATCTCTATATATTCTCTAACATGCTCTAGAATTCACCCTCCATGTTTGCACCAACTCCAAGCTCTATTATTTTCTCTCTACTTTCTCCTCATGCAACAAAACTTGATTGTGTAAAAATTGTTTTCCCAACCCATATGCATTTCTTCCTTTTGGATTTTCTTGATTGAATCAAACACTCCCCTAAGATAATTTTACTCAACCCCAATGTGCCCATTAACTATGGGATGTGACTACTCACACCAAACCTCTTACATTTATTCAATTATTGGCTTTGGTAACACTCAATAATAAATCAGAGGATTCATATATGAATAGAAATTTTTAGGAAAATGGGTTAAATTAATATATGTTGGTAATTTTCCCTTGGATCCCTCTTTTCCACTCTCATATACCCTCCCCTCTCTTGTGGATTAATTTATCCCCCATCTATGTCCATCTCCCATTAGCAACTAGTATCACATTTTATTATTAAAAACATAGAAATACAATTTGCATATTACTTCGCTTTGGACATAACCACACATTATATATACATAAGAATTAATTAAACTAAGAATTATAGTGGGGATGTTACATAGGGTCTAAGTGTATGGGAGTACACCACCAAGTTTATAAAGGTTCCCATCATGCTAGGTAACTCTCCCAAGAACCCATATGTACTCCTCCATTATCAGTGTAGTTTGCATAGTAACCTACGAAAGAAGGTGCTCCTCTTCAAGAGAAATACAATGGATGAGGCATGTGCATATGGACAATACTTGGAGAACATAGGATTAAAAAAGGGGCAGGCTTATTTTTCTAATATGAAAGAGCACCATCGAGATTCTGTTGGCAGCCCATCCACATTTTTCCATTGTCTTATAAGCTGCCTACACCAATGTTTTGCAAACATCAATTTTTCGTCGCAATTTTCAAATAAACGACACTTTTATTTTTGCGACATTTGCACATTTGCCTTCGTTTTGTTTTCATGACTATAAGCGTGAAAAATTGGTCTTTCGTAGTCACATTAAAATCATTATTTGAACTGTTGTTATCCTTCTTGTCGATATGCCTATTGCGCTTACATTTCACTTATCATTATGCAACTGGCAAAACTTTCAAACTGTACTCATCAGAAATTTTTGGATTGATTGTGTGACTTGGTTTCATTGAGTTTGTAATGCATTGGAATTTCGATTTGCATGTTATTTGACCTACTTGACCTTTGGTTTCATGAAAATACATAGTTTTTATGGTTAAATCCTTTATATATATCTTTTAATATGATTCCTATGTTCATGTTTTCATAACTATGGGCATGTTGATTATATGAAGACCCATTGGCACATTGGTTAAAATTTTGATGTGAGTTGTTACAATACATTGGCACATGGTTAAACATTTGGCATTGGTTTCAATTTGTATGTTGATTAAAACTATGGCATAACATTGATTGCACGACTTGGTTTATACACTTACCATTGGTTTCATTGGTCAGCCAAGTGACATGATTGTTGAACTATACTATAATGGGTAGAACAGCTATAAGCCGTCAGTTGTACTTTGGCAATAACTATTTTTCATGCTAGAGATAAGCTCCACCACCTTCGGATGATGGAATTTATGCCTATCCCTTATCCCCGTTTACTTTTGTTAGCTTAGGTAACCCTTCATGCACTCTGATCCTGTGTGTGCTATGATCCAAACACTGGACTTACCGTGTGCTCGGTTCCATGTCACCAGTGGTGTGAATCAAGCCGAACGATAGCTAAGCCTTTCTACTATTTGACAATGTCCAGAAAGACTTGGAGGATAATGGTTGGCTCACCTTCATGCAGAGGTTTGAGGGTTTTAACTTATTTGTGGCACAACAATTCGCTCTGAATTTTGATGGCTGTAGAGCCAAGGTGGGTGACATCCAGTTGGAAGTCGATGAGAAGTTTATTATTTCTTCTACAGGGTTACCATCCTCGAGACAACGTTGGTTAAAAAATTCTAAGGTCGAGGAGGTGCCATGGACGCTACTGTTTGTCTCACGAAAGGTCAGATATTGTGACAGAGGTATGCCCATCTCTGCACTTAAACCTCGATGGCATGATATTTTGATGGTGGTCAAACAATTCGTGACCTGTGAAGGTCGATATGGACTCATCTTTCTCTACCACCTACGTTTGTTAATGAATTTTATGGGATACCCGTTGAATATGCCCTATTACTTCCAACGTAGCCTATATAAAATGTCTAAAAGGTTTAAAAGGGAGAAGGCCGACAGTATTCTGTTCCACCAAGGACTCATTAAACTTATCATTGTTTATCACTTGAGTTTACAAAGTGATAGCTGGATAGCTTTCATCGCTCGAAACAGTTTTGATGATACAAACCCTGTCCAAATTGACAAGCCTGTGATTAATGAAACCAAGGTCGAGCCACCTGTGCCCTTCCATTTCCTACTACCCTCTCCTAAACACTCAGCTGACCCTGATATTGACTTACCATACATTGTAGCAGAGAAGGCCAAGGCTATAAAAAATCCCGTGAGAAGAAAAGCCAAGGAAAACCCTATTGTTGTTGCCAAGGGTAAAAAGAACGCTCGAATTATTTCCAGAATGGTTAGGAGCAAACCTAAACCCTAGGTTGAGCAGGAGCCCTTAATCCTTAGTGAGGATTCGGACTCTGACATAGAACGTTTCCTAGCCAGTGAGTACCCTTACTCACAGGGTTTATTCCCTGAGCCACCTTATGATTTCGTGACGAATCTTCCCCCTTGCTTAAGAAATGATCCTAGCTACCCTGGGATCAAACTGCCTAACGAAACCCTTGGAAATGTAGTCAAACCCTCACCTTCACTTTCGAAGCCCACACAGTTGTCCTGTGACCAATGTGATTTGTGGTTGGAGCGATACTACATCGACGTTCCCATACTCCAATCGAAAATCCAATTATTGGAAAATCAAGTTGCAGTATTGACCAGCCAAAGAGACAAACTCCAAGCAACTGATACGGAGCAGAGAACCACTGGTTCCATCATTTTCTAGAATGTTGAATCATCAACAGCCATGGTCAAGTCCAAATTGTCATGATCAAGCAGTCTGCTTGCCATACAGGTATGATTTTCGATATCGTTTTAGCTTTGTGAATGACTAGGATTAATATGTTGATTTGAATTGGGTCTTCGAATAGCTCTGTTTATATTTTGAAATGGCTCTGTGATAATGTGTTCATCCTGTATACGTTTCTCTTTGATAAAAATAAATGAAATTTCATCTTGGATACATGATTTGATTATTCCCAGTTTAGCCATTGATAGATTTTTATCGGATTTGAATGCTCTTCGTTTGGATTTGATTTGTTTGTTTGTCTGATTGAGTTAATGAAATTGACGTTTTTCTTTCAATTGAATTCGTTTTGTATCTACTCTGAACTGGAAGTTTTTCATTCTCAATTTAGAATACGATCATGTTTGGATTTGATTTCGTTATGGTTTGTATGCTGTGATTGGCAAACGATTTCAATGAGTTTGGTCGTTACGATATTTTAATATGCTGTGTCATGTAATCTTCTAAAAACAGGAATACTACTCTGTTTGGTTTCAATTTGGAAAGGACTACTTTGTTTCGTATGAAAACAATGCTCTCATTTAAGCCTGTGCAAATGCGCCCGAATCGTGGAATGGTTTTGATTCATAATAACTATGTTAAAACCTCAACTGTTCGATTCGCTCTTATTCTGATTGGATTATCCCATATCTTGAGTTGGCAATATTGTTTTATGAGTTGGATTTGTATTATAATTGCTGCTCTGTTTGATTTGTAAAACGAATTGGTCGATCTAGGTTATCTCTATCAAATCCGGTTATAATTTGTTTGAATGGAACGATTTTGATCAAAGTCAATCGATCTTGTTTGCCCAATTTGCAATAACAAACGATCGGATAATTCTTATGAATTCTGTTACCAATTAATTGATCCTGTTATGATTTTATTTGAGTTGATTTTCACACCAGTTTGAGTTAATCCACTCGTGGCCTGAATCGTTTGCTATGTCAATAAAGTTATAACGATTTGAAAATGATATTGTTGGATTCGATCATATCTCTTGTTGATAAGGCACCATAACAATTGCCTACAATTTGTTTGATTATATCAGTTTCAATTGGAAATGAAACGATTTCACAACTGTTGATTATGATTATGTTCGTTCGATTTTGTGGTAACAAAAGAAACATAGTACGCGTATCTCTGTAGTCATTTGATTGATCTTGATCCTGTTTGATTTCGAATGGTATAACAATTTCAAATTGAATGATTCATTTTCAAATAGCTATTGGATGTTAATTGAATTTATTTCTTTAAAAGACTCTCAATCGATTTAAATGCTGATTCCGTGTCTTATTTAGACT
>SNQJ01S0168674.1:0-12647 GCA_010110895.2 Picea sitchensis | reverse complement strand
ATAGGCAATTGTTATCTTTCCTTATCAAAAGGAGATACGATCGAATCCAACAAGATCATTTTCAAATCGTTATAACTGTATTGACATAGCAAACGATTCATGCCACGAGTGGATTAACTCAAACTGGTGCAAAAATCAACTCAAATAAAACCATAATATGACCAATTAATTGGTAACAAAATTCGTAAGAATTATCCGATCGTTTGTTATTGCAAATTGGGCAAAAAAGATCGATTGACCTTAATCAAAATTGTTCCATTCAAACGAATTATAACCGGATTTGATAGAGATAACCTAGGTCGACCAATTCATTTTACAAATCAAAAAGAGCAACAATTATAATACGAATCCAACTCATAAAACAATCTTTCCAACTTAAGATATGGGATAATCCAATCAGAATAAGAGCTAATCAAACAGTTGAGGTTTTAACCTAGTTATTATGAATCAAAACAATTCCATGATTCAGGCGCATTTGCACAGGCTTAAATGAGAGCATTGTTTTCATACGAAACAGAGTAGTCCTTTCCAAATTGAAACCGAACAGAGTTGTATTCATGTTTTTAGAAGATTACATGACACAGCATATTAAAAGATCGTAACGACCAAAATCATTGAAATCATTTTCCAATAACAGCATACGAACCATAACTAAATCAAATACAAACATGATCGTATTCTAAATTGAGCATGAAAAAATTCCTGTTCAGAGTAGATACAAAACGAATTCAATTGAAAGAAAACCGTCAATTTCGTTAACTCAATCAGACAAACGAACAAATCAAATCCAAGCGAAGACCATTCAAATCTGATAAAAATATATCAATGGCTAAACTGGGAATAATCAAATCATGTATCCAAGATGAAATTTCATTTATTTTTAGAAAAGCGAAACGTATACAGGATGAACACATTATGACAGAGCCATTTTGAAATATAAACAAAGCAATTCGAAAAACCAATTCAAATCAACATATTAGTCCTGATCATTCACAAAGCTAAAAAGATATCGAAAATCATACCTGTATGGCGAGAAGATAGCTTGGTCATGACAATTTGGAGTTGACCACAGCTGTGGCCGATTCAACATTCTTGAAAATGATGGAACCAGTGGTTCTTTGCTCCGTATCAGTTTCTTGGAGTTTGTCTCTTTGGGTGGTCAATACTGCAACTTGATTTTCCAATAATTGGAATTTCGATTGGAGTATGGGAACGTCGATGTAGTATTGCTCCAACCACAAATCACATTGGTCACAGGATGAATGTGTGGGATTCGAAAGTGCAGGTGAGGGTTTGACTACATTTCCAAGGGTTTCGTTAGGTAGTTTGATCCGAGGGTAGCTAGGATCATTTCTTATGCAAGGGGGAAGATTCGTCACGAAATCATAAGGTGGCTCGGGGCATAAACCTTGTGAGTAAGGGTACTCACTGGCTAGGAAACGTTCTATGTCAGAGTCTAAATCCTCACTAAGGATTAAGGGATTCTGCTCAACCGAGGGTTTAGGTTTGTTCCTATCCATTCTGGAAATAATCTTAGCGTTCTTTTTACCCTTGGCAACAACAGGAGGGTTTGCCTTGGCCTTTTTTCTCACAGGATTTTTTATAGCCTCGGCCTTCTCTTCTACAACATCTGGTAAGTCAATATCAGGGTCGGCTGAGGGTTTAGGAGAGGGAAGTAGGACATGGAAGGGTACAGGTGGCTCAACCTTGGTTTCATTAATCACAGGTTTGTCAATTTGGACAGGGTCTGTATCATCAAAACCGTTTTGAGCGATGAAAGCTCTCCAGCTATCACCGTGTAAACTCAAGTGATAAACAATGATAATTTTAATGAGTCCATGGTGGAACAAGCTATTTTCGGCCTTCTCCCTTTTAAACCTTTTAGACATTTTATATAGGCTACGCTGGAAGTAATAGGGCATATTCAATGGGTATCCCATAAAATTCATTAACAAACACAGGTGGTAGATAAAGACGAGTCCATATCGACCTTCACGGGTCACGAATTGTTTGACGACCATCAAAATATAATGCCATCGAGGTTTAAGTGCAGAGATGGGAATACCTCTGTCACAAGATCTGACCTTTCGCGAGACAAATAGTAGTGGCCATGGAACCTCCTCGACCTTAGAATTTTTGAACCAACTTTGTCCCGAGGATGGTAACCCTGTAGCAGAACTAATAAAATTCTCATCGACTTCCAACTGGATGTCACCCACCTTGGCTCTACAACCATCAAGAGTCAGACCGAACTATTGTGCCACAAATAAGTTAAAACCCTCAAACCTCTACACGAAGGTGAGCCAACTGTTATCCTCCAAGTATTTCTGGGCATTGTCAAATAGTAGCAAGGCTTGGATACCGTTCAGCTCGATTCACACCATTGGTGCAATGGAGCCGAGAACACGGTAATTCCAGGGTTTGGATCATAGCACACACAGGAGCAGAGTGCACGAAGGGTTACCCGAGCTAACAAAAATAAACGGGGATAAGGGATAGGCATAAATGTCATCGTGCGAAGGTGGTGGAGCTTATCTTTGCCATGAAAAATAGTTATTGCCAATGTACAACCACCGACTTATAGTTGATCTACCCATTATAGTATAGTTCAACAATCATGTCACTTGGTCGACCAATGAAACCACTGGTAAGTGTATAAACCAACGAGCGCAATCAATGTTATGCCATAGTTTTAATCAACGTACAAATTGAAACCAATACCAAATGTTTAACCATACGCCAATGTATTGTAACATCTCACATCAAAAGTTTAACCAATGTGCCAATGGGTCTTCATATAATCAACATGCCCATAGTTATGAAAACACGAACATAGGAATCATATTAAAAGATATATATAAAGGATTTAACCATAACAGCTATGTATTTTCATGAAACCAAAGGTCAAGTAGGTCAAATAACATGCAACTCAAAATGCTAATGCATTACAAACTCAATGAAACCAAGTCACACAATCAATCCAAAAATGTCCAATGAGTACAGTTTGAAAGTTTTGCCAGCTGCATAATGATAAGTGAAATGTAAGCGCAATAGGCATATCGACAAGAAGGATAACGATAGTTCAAATAATGATTTTAATGTGACTACAAAAGACCAATTTTTCATGCTTACAGTCGTGAAAAAAAAACGAAGTCAAATGTGCAAATGTCGCAAAAATAAAAGTGTCGTTTATTTGAAAATTGCGATGAAAAATTGATGTTTGCAAAACATTGGTGTAGGCAGCTTATAAGACAGTGGAAAAATGTGGATTGGCTGCCAACAATGGTGACACACTGGTAGAAGCAGTTATCTCTGCCAAAAGGAACAAATATAGACTAGGACAACAAAGATAATTCCAACTCAAATATAACAACCAGAAAATCATATAAACATCATCATTAACCAACTATTTCAGCGGTGTTTCAAAAGATGAAAACTGATAACATTCTTAAGATCAGCAAGTCACGATATTAAAGATAAAATCTCCAATACTGTTGACAGAGCCACTACTGCCAGCAGGCATCCATAGCCTCGGCAGGGTTTCCATTTAACCCACTCTAACATATGTATCCTGCCAAGAAGTTCTGGATCAGAATAAAGGACGTTAAGAGGATTCTTATTTATGAATTTTCATATACCCGACATTGCTTCGCTGCCAGCGGGCTTGTTCAGTACCCCGACAAAGTTGTCTTAGTGTCATGCATGAATTTACCCGCTGCCAGCAGACCTGTTCAGTATCCCAGTGGGTTTACAAGCACTTCCCACAACTCTTATCAATAAATTTATTTTTTTTCATAGATATATAGTTGAGCGGGGTGACGCTAAAAATCATGATATTTTAACATATTTTTTCAGACCTCATCAGAATATATATATATATATTTTTTAGAACTATCCTTTATTTAATTCCAGAGATGTTTTATTTACAAAAACAACTTCTTAAGGCAAGGAGACATCTTCTGAGTCATTCCTTTACGGAATAGAGACATCGTAAAAATATAATGGATGATCATAACAAGCTTTACTCAGAGATCAAAATCAGTCAACTTCTTTCAAACAACAGAGTTTTCCAAGATAGATATAAATTTCAGAAATAAACCATTGATGTTTATACCTTTTTCTTAGCAGTTATTTTAGCGAAGGAATTTTCTATTGTCTTTGTCTGAATAGCTCAATATACAGGTGTGTGTATTTCCAAGAAAACACAAACTGATAAATTGAAAGAAAAATCAAAAACTAAAAAGCAAACAAAAAAGCACACAAAAGAAAAATATGTACATAATATACAAGGATTGTCATCAAGCAAAGTATCTTTTGAGGGCTTGGCCATTCACCAGGTAGGTGTCAGGCTGCCCTTCAAGATTTTGCAAATGAGAGGAATTGGGACCCAACTTTTCAGCAATTAAAAATGGTCCAAGTCATAAGTTTTGAAATTTTGTGTGCTCTCCCTTTCCCTCATGCGGTTTGTCCCACGTCAAGATGAAATCACCTACTTCAAAATTCCTATCAGAAGTAGAGTTAGAATTGAATGAGATTTTAACCAATTGTTGATGTTGATCTAACTTACGTTTATCTTGGGCTCTTACATCTTCTAGCTTCATCAAAGCGTTAATTCGGTTTTCCAAAGAGGGACAACCTCCTTCTTGGACTTTGTGTGACAACTGAAGTGAAGGAAGAAGAATGCGAGGTGGCATAATTGCTTCTCTTCCATACACGAGAAAAAAGGGGGAGTTACCTATAGCATCTTTTGGTGTTACCCTATCAGCCCACAACGCGTTTAGCAGTGCATTGTGCCAATTCTTGTGATTTTCAACCACCGTTCTCTTGATGATTTTGATTAGGTTCTTGTTTGTTGATTCTGCCAATCCATTGCCCTGGGGGTAATAGTTAGCAGAATACTTCAGCTTAATTCCCTTTTCCAAAGAGAACTTGCTCATCTCAAGAGAGGAAAAGTAAGAATCACTATCGAAAACTAAACAGTCAGGGATACCAAAATGAGTGATAATATTCGAGTTTAGAAAGGAAATTACTTGACTTGTGTTGATAGTTCTTAATGCAGCAGCTTCAGACCATCGAGTAAAGTAATATTTGGCTGTCACAATAAACTTATTCTATTGTGAGGATGGAGGGTTAATTGGACCTATGATATCAAGGCCCCACTGCTGAAAAGGGGAATCTACTGAAACGGGCCGCAAAGGAAAGGATGGTTTTTGTAACCGCCCTGATGCTTTCTGACAGATGATACATTTATGACACAAGGCATGGGCATCTTTGAAAAGTGTAGGCCAATAATAACCGGCTCTTAGAACCTTATGAGCAGTGATGTCACCACTAAAATGAATGCCAGCTTCTCCTGCATGCAACTCTAGCAAGACTTTTTCAGCTTCGTCTTTTTCAAGACAACGCATCAATACACCGTCAAAATTTTGACGAAATAGAACACCATTAACCAGATGAAAGGAGGCAGACTTTAATCTCAACTCTCTTCTTTTAGCGGGGTCCAGGTGATGGGTGGCTGACCCATGTTCAAGACAAAATCTTATATCATCATACCAGGGACTGACAGAGTTTTGTGCGCAACAGATTAGACTTTGACCTCCTTGTCCTAGGTTTGACGTATCACTTTCTTCTTGTTGTCCTGATGCTGAATCAACAACTAACTTTCATAACCCTTGGCCTCTCACTATCTGAGCTGGGGTGATTTCTAAATCGTACTCCTGCAAGGAGGTGACCCAGTTAGTTGTTTTTTCTCCTAGTTCCTTCTGCACTAACAAGTTCCTGACGGTTGGGTAGGGGACAATGACTTTCGTCCTTGACTTCAAAAGATAGGACCGAAAGTGCTTAACTGCTTTAAAAACAGCGTAGAATTTTCAATCTACCGCTGGGTAATTAAGTTCAACACCTTTGAAAGCAGAGCTCATAAAGGCAATGGGTGCTTCATTTTTTTCGGCATTCTTTTGGGTTAGGACGACGACATAGGAATGGTCGAAAAAAAAAGTGTAGAGTGTAAAGTCTTGAGAAAAAGATGGGCTCATGAGAGACAAAGTGTCTATTATGGCCTTCTTTATTGCATTAAAAGCTTGATTTTCTAGGGGTCCCCAGTGATATTGGGTGTCTTTCTTAATCAAATTTTGTAAAGGCCTGACCATTTCAGAGAAGTCAGGGACAAATCTTCTCACGAAGTTGATCTGGCCTAAGAAAGAATGCATAGATTTTTTGGATGTAATAGGGGGAAGTTTTGCGATGGATTGAGTCCTTTCGGGGTCAATAATCATCCCTTCACTAGACACAATGAATACTAAGAGTTTACCATGTTCTACTGCAAAGATGGATTTTTTGGGATTCAAGGAGATGTCGTAATTACGACATCGCAGTAGGATGGCTCGTAGGTGAGCTAGATGATCGTTTTTTGTTTTTATAAAATACAGTCACATCATCTAAGTAAACTACGATGGACTGATTGATTAGGCCTGGGAAGAAATGTCCATTTCTCTTTGAAAAGAGATGGCATCAGTGTTAGCAATCAGTCCAAAGGGCATTTTCGATAAGCATAAGTGCCACACAGAGTACGGAAGGTAGTTTTTCCTTGAGTTGGTCTGGTGGAGACATTGGGACTTGGTTGTATCCAGAAACCATCCAGGTAGGGACCGTCCTCTCAGAACTAGATACCATTTGAAGGATCTGTTCCATGGTAGGAGCCCAGGGATAGTTGTCTTTGTAGGGCGCTCTATTAAGATTTAATTGACCGCAGTCCAGTTCCCCATTTTTCTTTTGAATTGGGACAAGGTTAGAAACCTATTGAGTGTGCCTAGTTGGGAAAATTATCTTAGCATTTGGGAGCTTATTCAATTCTTTTGAATGGTCGATTCGAGTTTAGGATGCATTTTTTCAGTTTTGTTGAAAAGAATTGAAGGCTTGGGGCTTCATCGGGGATGACATCTTTGGCATTAGAATTCGAAAGGTTTTGAGGAGTCATCATCGTCCATGCAAATACTATATTGGGGCTTCATCGGGATGACATGCTGTATGACATTAGGGTCGAAAGTTTTGAGGTCATCATACGTCCATGCAAATACATATTTAAATTCTTTGAACAATTTAATAAATGCATCTTTTTCTTGTTGAGAACATCCCAACCCTAGATTAATGCACTGAGGATTTTCATTACTTCCTAAGTTTACTTTTTCATAAGATAATCAGGAACTATTGGTTTTACAATTGACCATCTTTTTAAATTTATCTTGTAAATCATAAAACTTCTCTAATCTAATTACAGATTTAGGAATCGAGTTTACCATATCCGATGAAGATTCAGGAGTTCTCGAATGTGGTATTACTGTGAAATCATCCAAATTTTCGTCGTGCGTGTGTTCGTCTATCACCGCGCCTTGAAAGGTTTCTTCCATGTGCAGAAAGTTAATAATATGATGATCATTGTCAAATACTCTCCAGTTCGTGATGTTGTCGGGAATGGATGACCGAAACAGCATCTCAACTGAGAATGCATCTGGGGACAAGCCTTCTTCAAGAAAGAGTTTAGAAGCTACATTAGCTAATAAATCTACTTCAAAGTTATTTAATCTAGGAATAGAATTTATATTGAAAGCGGAAAATTTATTCATTAAATTCCATACCTCAGACTGGTAGCTTTTGAGATGTAGAGACAGACATTGGATAGAATCTCTTACTTATCTAACCACTATTTCAGAGTCGCCAAAGACGGTTAAATTTTGAATGTTCATATCCGAAGCTTTTTTGAGACCTTGCAGTAAAGCCTCATATTCTGCAATATTATTAGTACATTCAAATTCAAACCTACATGTTATCAATGTTTTGTTACCTGCCAGATCGATAATGACGCAGCCTGCTCCATCTCCTTCTTTGGACTTTGACCCGTCGAAATACAGAGACCAAATTTGATTTGCATCAGGTACATGGGATCGTTGCGTGGAAGTTGTTGGCTGCACATATGTTACAATATCAGACTGTTGTTCTGGATTGGTGATAGGTGAAGCCTCGACCATGAAATTCCGAAGAAGGTGTCCATCCCTTGTACTTCAGGTGAATTAGTAGAAGGTGTATACGGTTCGTTGGGATCTTTCAAATCTGTGATCGTGAAGTTAAGGTAACGCTCACGATTTACTTTGATTTTATTAGGCTTGCCATTCTCTAGAAGCCATAGATTAGACCAGTCTGTTGGAAAATAGCCGTGTAGCTACTCTGACCAATCTCTGCTTAAAAATAGACCATACACTTATGGAATATCCACAACAATTATATCAATAACTTGATGAACCTTGGGGTTAGACGATAGCCTAATAAGCACATTCTTTAGTTCACCTAAAACTTTGACATTTGTCCGATCAAGCTGTATGATTTTTAAAGTAGAGGGTTCAACTTCTGTGTTAATCTTTTGGCAAACAGACCAAGGCATCACATTGGATGATGCTCCTGAGTCTACCATACAATTGTGCACGTTTCTATTAAAGATCTCGAAAGTTAATAGGAATGGAGGTACATTTTTGCGAGTACTGAGAGTGGTAGCTTGTGGATTTTTACTCGCAGTTTCTAAAGCTACTTTATCTACATTATTTACACTATTTACATTACTTACAGGGAGGCTTCCTTTATCTTGAGGATCGGGATTATTTTTAGTGGAGGTCTTCTGGGGAGATTTGTTTTGCACAACCTTGTACCATTAGAATTACCATTTTTGCCATTCTTTGAGATGTTCTATAACATTTTTTGTAGCAGAAATGGAAACTTCAATAACTCATAAATATAAATGTTATCCATTAACTTTTTAAGATCTTCAACAACATCATAATCTAAGTTGGGGTTCACATTACTCTATTTGGTCTCAGCTGATTTAGATTGCTTTGGAGGTGAAGTTGTAGTGTTTTCGGTAGAAGGTTTGTTTGTTGTCTTACTCCTGGTATTATAAGGATGAACTGTCTCAAAGTTAGATTGAAAGATGTTATCCGAGAAGTGTCCAAAAATGTTTGGAGAATACTCTTCTTCTTGAACTGTTTGTTGTTCAACTACCTCCTCAGGGATCTCAGGAGGCATCAAGTAATCTTGATCTTCTAGAATTGTTTGAAGGGCACATTGCAAACTTTCTAGATTTAGGCCTTCGGTGGTTGGGTTAGGTCGGTTGGTGGGAAAAGACTTCCGGAACGGGGGTTTGTAAGGTCCTTTGTTAGAGGAAACTTCTTTGGTCTACCTTTTCAAGTCTATAACTTGGTTTGACAGCGTTTGAACAACTTTAGTTAAGTTTTCCAAATCAGAATTTTCAGGTTGTTTTTTACTTTGAGTGGGTCTGGGGTGGATTTCAATCTTCTTTTTGGAAGAAGAACTAGTCTCAATTTCATTTCTAGTAGATTCTTTAAGACTAAGTATGTCTTTTTCGATTTGGCTGGCCTCCTCGAAGGCCTCTAACAACGTGTCTTTCTTAGATCGTTTAACCTAAATAGCTATACTTTGATGCAAAGCTTTGGTGTAGTATGCTATTATAAGACTCTCAGCAGACATAGGATCTGTAGGGATTCGGTTTTTGAGTGTTAAGAATCTTTGATTAAAATGTTTAAGTTTTTCTTTTGGGTTCATTCTTAAGCTAGAAAGATCCATGACTAGGACTTCCAGAGGCTTACCGTCTCCAAACTTTTCCAAAAAGAATGACTCAAACTTTTCCCAAGACATGATGGTATGGGGTTGTTGGGAAAACTACCATGTGGATGCATTACCCTTGAAGGTATACGGGAACAACCTACATACAACATCTTCATGTTCAACATTGCAGAGTCTTATGGCTAACATAAACTTTTTAATGTGATCTTCAGTGATCTATTTTGAGTCAGGATTGAACTTGGGAAGCCATTTCTCTAGGTGTTTAGGCAAAGGGTGTCGAGCTCCAGGTACAGCTACGACATCCTGATCAAGCTAGGGTCTAGCAGGGTTGTTCTGATTTTCCATTGGGGTAGTGGGTGTTGAAGGTTGAGAAGGGGAATTACCTTCGTTAGAGGAATTTCCTCCAGAAGAGGAAGGAGATGATGGAAGTGGTGAAGGAGGTATCCCAGATCCTCCTGCAGCAAGATTTAATATTGGATCTGTAGGATTCATAGTGAGACTGATGTCACCTAATTGTTCTGTGATATCAGAGAAGTCCAAAGGTTGACCCCACAGACGGTTAGATTGCCTCAAATGGGCTAAGGCACTATGTTTTTTTATAAGAGATTGGCAGACAATCTCTTGTATGTCACCACCTGTAGGATTAGGGGTTGTTGGCTCAACTATGATCTGTGGATCGTCGGTTGATGTGGTTGTTGTTTGAAGGGGAATATTATCGTTTGAATGGATTCTAGTCACTATAGGTGAGAGATTAGGTGGTGGAGGAGTCTTGCGATCACCTTGTGCCATTAATTAAGTTCAGGCCCTCCTTCTAGCGCCATTTGTTGATGGGCGAAATTGACCGTCTGTCAACTGGAAGAGTGGAACCAGTCCGAGGTTGTCTAATAACCCAAGTCATTTGGGATGAACCACCCTGACGGGTTAAGCGGCTCCATTAGCCGATCTAAGGTCCTAAGAAAACAAAAAAAGAAAACTAATCTACAATAACTAATCTAACTAAAAATAACAATTAAAACTAACTAACTAATCTAACTAAAACTAACTATTAAAACAAACTAACTAATCTAACTAAAACTAACTATTAAAACAAACTAACTAATCTAACTATTATATATATACAATCTACTAACTAATACTATACTAACTCTAACTAATTAATTATCTAATTACTAACGGAAATATAACTTATTCACAAAATGTACAATATCTACAATTTACAGATTTAAATAAAACATCGAAAACTCATTTATATTCTGTCCTAAGACAGACAAAGATGTTTTTGTTGATTTTATAATTTTATGAACAGAAATAAAATAGAAAACTAACTAAACTGAATCACTAATATACCTAATTCTAACTACACATCTAACTAAACATATATTTAACTAAACTACTTAAACTATACTAAACAAATTAACGAAATTAAATTACAAACTGACCTCGAGGAACGCTCCAGATTTGTCCTGTGTATGATGATTGTCTTAGCTGATCGGAGGGAGGAAACCCGCACTGAATTATCCAGGAGCTTCTCGTAAACGATAGCTGCAGTGCTCTTAAAGTATGATTACAGGACAAACAAGACATAAAAATTACAACAATCATATGATTTATAAATCTTCACAATTAGATAAATCCGTATGCAAAGACTTATACAAAATAATTCAATTGATGAAGAAGAGAAATCTGTCATTCATTAACTAAATAAAGTAATTGTTGTATTTTTAAGTATTGAAAGAAATCAGACATGGATCATATTAATTAAATCACATCATTTTGCAAAAGACTATGATAGCTAAAGTAGTCTATAATCAAATCCTAATGAAATGCATAAACTTGAAACAAAAGATTGATATTATGAAAGCGAAAGTTGTAGCAGAACATCAATTTCCGTCTCAGTTTGTATTAGAAATCCATAGCCTGGTTCTCCCACAAGTGAGGATGATCCTTATTACAAAAAAATAATAAGTATTTAAAGACATTCCACAGGGTAAAACAACTCTGTGGAGGTTATCAAAAGTGTTTACATAAACTCTGGGAAAATATCCCAAGTTTAACTAAACTAGGAGCCTAAAATAAAACTAAAACACACAAATATTCCCCTAGCCTGTCCAGCATGTACCATGCAATTCGAATTTACCTGAAAAGGGTAAAAAATGGACAAGTTATGATGCAAGCTGCCCCTCGCTAGCCATCCGCTCTCACCAGGACCTCTTTCGCTTCGGCCCGAAGAGCTGTGCTTCTCTTCTGATCCTATTTTGGGACTCTTCTTCACCCACAAGATACTCGGATGATCTCCCGGCAGTTGTCTCGGGGAATCGGGTTTCACGATATTGCGAACCCTGCATGCACGTTCTCGTGAACTTCCAAACCCCAAGCCCTGAGTTCCGATGGTCAACGGTCAACCCTCGGGATATCGCCACTCGCGATGTTAACGCCCTGATTTTCTAAACTCTGATTCTCGAGGTGTCGATCCCCCGAGAATGTGCCACCTATATTCCACTAACCTTCGGGGCCCCACGTTGCCACGTCACCTCAGGACTTTGTAGATTGCAAATCCATGATGCAACCCTCCCTACTGCCAGAAAACCCGAGCGTGAACTCCGTGGGATTTTTTGCCACCTGTCCCTGCTCTGATCGATGGTCCCCATTGAATCAGGAAATCGCTACTCGCAATTTCAAAGGTTAAAATCTTACCTTGCCAATCGCCAAATGCCAATATTCGATGGCGTGCTTCTTTGCGCACCTACGAGTTAATTCCCTCGCAACTCCTCTTGGATCTAACGGTCGACGGGAACTCGTGATTCTTCACAACGATTTCAAGTCGTCGATTCTCTTCCTCTTGAAGAGTCCTTCGCTCCGAAGCTTTTCCTGCTCAAACTTCTCCTGGTCCTTTTTCCCGGAAATCACAAGGGACTATTCCTCTTGAGATTCACCAACTCTGATTCTTCAAAGACTTCTATGTAAGCTGCTTACACTCGAACTTCAACCACTTTCAAGGGTTGAACTCAGCCAGACTCTAT
>SNQJ01S0168672.1:20774-33735 GCA_010110895.2 Picea sitchensis | reverse complement strand
ACGTCAAATATTTTTCCACACACATATAAAGAAATATCTGTGATTATGAAAGAAATTGGAATGGACTATCAGGCTATTGATGCATATCGTAGTGATCATATCATATATTATGGACAATATGCATTAGAAAATGAATGCCCACAATGTCAAATAAGTAGATATCGAACCGATAAAGCGTCAAAGAAGGTTCCTCGCAAAGTTCTTTGTTATATTCCGATAATTCCACATTTCCAGCGGCTGTTCAGGTGCCAAAGTATAACACAGTTTATGGATTTCCATGCAAAGAACAGAAGTCAAGACAATGTTCTTCGAATGCCTGCAGATGGTTCTGCATTGAAGTACATCAAAGAAAAGTGGCCAATTTTTAAAGAAGAACCTTGTAATGTTAGACTTTTGTTGGCAGCTGATGGTGTCAATCCATTTGGAGAGCTTCGTTCTACGTACTAAGCGTGGCCTGTTTTTGTTATAAACAATAACCTTCCTCCTTGGATGTCGATCAAGAGAGAGCACACAATGTTGGCAATGATTGTTCCAGGTATTTAATTATCTTTTATTTTCTTTGAAGTATGACAAAATATTTCATTTCTTTGTTTCGTGCATGGTAATTATTTATTTTATATATAACGACATCTAGATAAGTATAATTAATCACACAGTATGTTGAACCAATTAGATAGGTACCAGGTTAAAGATATGAACGTATATATTGAGCCTTGTATCGATGAGTTGTTGAATTTATGGGTTGGCGTCACTATGTATGACATATCTAGACCAATAGGGAAAAAACGATTTCAATTCCATGGAATACTATGGTTTCTCTTATTGGAATACTATGGTTTCTGATATTAGTGAGTTCACACTATGGTTTCTCTTATTAGCGGGTTTTGGCACCAATACCTCAAGCAACTCCAATGATCGAGAACATGTGATGTCGAATACTTCAGATAGATAAAGTTGTCCTTAATGGTGCACAAACCCACTAATAAGAGAACCCCAGAGGGATTAGTTTACACTATGGTTTCTCTTATTAGCGGGTTTTGGCACCAATACCTCAAGAAAATCTAGTGATCGAGAACATGTCATTTCAAATACTTCAGATAGACAAAGTTATCCATAATGGTGCACCAATGGACAAGGACCAATAAAGGACTAGAAAGTGTTGGAACAAAAAATTCAACATGTTTATTCAAGTATGATTATGTTATTTAAGGTGGAGCCTCAACCCCTTCTCTAGATAATAAGCCCATTCTGAGAACTATCTTATTATTTAAGACGAAATGGATTATTTGAATAAGAAACCAACTGAAGAAAGAGATTCTCTAGTTCTTAATATTGTCCAGTTTGAGTGATCAAGAACATGTGATGTCGAATACTTCAGATAAATAAATTTGTCCTTAATGGTGCACCAATGGCCAAGGACCAACAAAGGACTATCAGGTGATGGAACGAAAAATTCAGCATGTTTATTCAAGTATGATTATGTTATTTAAGGTGGACCCGCAACCCCTTCTCTAGATAATAATCCCATTCTGAGAACTATCTTATTATTTAATATGAAATGGATTATTTGAATAAGAAACCAACTAAAGAAAGAGATTATCTAGTTCTTAATATTGTCAAGTTCTTAATATTGTGGAGCTTTGATATTGCAGAAGGAAACATAAATTACTCAACGGTTGAATAAATTATTTAAGAAGAAACATCCTGGCAAACTTGCATGGGTTGATTAAGCTCTCAAGGGTCGATTTCCTTGACTAACTGTATTTTCATTTCATTGAAGAATTCCAATGCCTCATGGGGTTGTCTATTCTAAAATAACCAGCAATGATTCCAATCCAGAACCAGCATGGTGAACTTGCATGGGTTGAATAAGCTCTCAAGGGTCGATTTCCTCGACTACCTGGAGTTTCATTTCATTGAAGAATTCCAATTCCTCACTGGGTTGTCTATTCTAGAAATAAACAACAATGATTGCAATCCATGTCACAACAACTTGTTTAGGCAATATTTCAAACACTTAGCATGAAAAAACAACATTACCTCAAAAAGGAATATATTATTATTCTTCATGTCTACTCCTCAATGTACACAGATGATTATTCCCTGTTGGAACTTCAACATAACTCATATCTGAAGACACCAACGCTTGTTGGACACCCATTTTCACATAGATATTGTTACCCCAAAAATAGGGTCTTTCAACTTGCCTGGATATATTGATTGGGAGTGAAAGGCCTCGTATGTGGTGTGATAATTAAAAAGCATCCCCAAAAGTGAGAGGTCAGTGCAAGGGGCTTGTTTGAAACTTGGTAATGACCTTGTTTCATTGACGACATCAACGGAAATTTTTTTTAGATTATATTAATTTGTAAAGTATTCAAAATCTGTTTTTAAATTATATTAATTTGTAAAGTATTCAAAATATGACAGTGACACGACATTAGGGTTATAGTGAAATACAATTACAAGCAAACTTAGTGAAATAACATGTATGGATTAACGACGTGTCAATTGATTCTATGCGATACACAATTCTTCTTTTTATAAAAACATCGGTAATGTAACGTTGACTACTTCGACCGTCAATCTTAGAGCATTACAGTACCACCAAATCCAAATAACATTGGGAGAGGATCGAACCATTTTCCTTTCATCCAGGATTGATTTTCATTATAGTACCACCAAAGCAAGAGATAATTGGGAGAGGATCGGTCTGTTTACCTTTCGTGAAGGATTGATTTGCTTGGAGATTATCAAGAGTGGTTGATGTATTGATAGAATGGGATTGGTCGTACGTGGAATTGACATGAGACTGGTTGATGTGTCCATGGTCCTTTCCAAATATCTCATATTGCATATCTCTCATATTCCTCCAGGTAGCTTGGTCTCTTTTCACAGACCTGGAAGATTTCATTCCGGGAAAAATTCAAAGAAGTTAAAAATTCAGAGAAGTTTGAGCGAGAAACATTAAACCAATTATCAAGAAGAGGCATGGTGTGTTGTTGATAGACTGTGGAAGTGATATGGAAGGCACCATTCTATGACAATGCGCCTTATTATGTTGTTTATTCTACTGCGAACTGTTGTGTGTGAGGTCGAATGGGCCGTGCACGGAAGGAAGATAAAAGGATTGTCCTGAGGCTATGAGGCTGAATGCATTGTGCTTAGAAGGAAGATGAAAGGGTTGTCTTGAGGATGAATGCATACATCAGTAGACCTTGTTGAGTAATAATATGCTATATATGCAAATGAGATTGTAAGTTACTATGAATTTATGTTCTGGTAAAAAGCTATGACGAAGTGAAAGAAAAGTTATAATACCATTCTCTGAGAGATTTTCCTCTACTTTCAAAGAGTTGGTTCTCTTGTGAATTTCTTCCATCTATTATCTGCCCAAATGTACCGCTCTTTGTAAAAACTAGTAAGGAAAATAATCAAGCAAGTTAAAAATTCTTAATATCTCTAGCTATAAGCCCAACTAATCTGAAGCTTCTGCTAGATGGAATACAAAGAACTAGACACATTAAATATCCATTACCTGCATGCATCTCTGATTCTATAATACTCTATATCAGGTGAGTGCAATAAATTGCTCGTAGGCGCTTTAATGAAGTCGCTTCCAGTCAGATAGTTTGTTTTTATTCCCTTATTGCCTCTCTTTCTAGTATCCTATCTACCTCGCTTGCTTGCTAAGGGTAAGGTAAACACTTGTTATTTATGATATTGAATACAATACAAGCTATCACTACCTTCCTTAAATTCATACTAAATAATCAAATCAATTCCATTACCTGACTTCTTTCCTTTAGTTCTGGTATCCCTTCACTTGTTGTTGTCTTGAATAAAGGAGAATCAAAACTCGTTACTGTATGTATGGAATTCAGACAGGATGACTCTTTCTGAAGGAATACAATATGGATTGAATTACAGAGAATCACCTTATCTTTAATTAGCAAAAATTGGCCAGCCAGAACAAATAGAATCATTAATGGTTTGGCACACCGAGATCTCATGTCTCGAAGAGGATCAAATGTCCATAAAGAAAATCTCCATTAGTAGCTCATTACTGTGGAGTTCATAAGCAAGTGACATCTCCCTTGGTCTTAACCCAGAACTGAAGCAGGCAATGCTTAGCTGGTAAGTTCCTTACACTTTAAGAGAGTATATCACCATAGTTTTTGCATGGTTGTGTAGGTGGAAGCTTGACAGCGTCCAACTTAGGGATTTGACAGTGAGATAGTGACAGTGAGCAGTTGCTAGACACTTGCATCCATATCATAAAAAAACCAAAAAACATTTATGGCGCCCTGATATGTGGCCAAATTGTTAACTCTTACGTTTAAATATATGGAAAATGGAAAAACCCAGCAAAAATTTAATGCTAGGAAGTAATGTTAGATTAATTGCTAAAATTACTTGATATCCAAAAAAAATAGAATAGAAGGTCTATGTTTTAAACTAAGGTTTTGATGGAAAATATGGGCCTCTTCCTCGGGAAGAGGCCAAATAATACATCAAAGATCAAAACTTAGGATAAATGAGCGAGAAAATTGTATGGATGCATAAAAAAATTGGATAAAATGTTTTTTTTGCATCAGTTTGTGTGCAGATATTGGAAAACTGATTACTATCTATTAGTCCCTCAACCCGAAGGGCAGGGACTAATAAGTTAAAAATATAACATAGCATAAATGTCAATATTCTATTTGTAATCAATCGATTTGGTATTCATGTAGATCATGCTTGTTTATGGGAAAAATCATTAGAGACTAGGGTTACTTCTCGTGTTATATATATCAATGTTTGTCATCACTCTATTTATTGATGGTTTAAGCTAAAAATGTCGTACTAAAGGCTCCTCGGGTCCAATTCATGTAAACATACTCCATTGAATTGAATCGATTCTTGAAATAATAGAAATCTACAAGAAATCATGATAAATGTTAGCAATAGTTGTCTTAGATTATGTTTATGTTAAGTTTAATGGATAAATTAAATCAATTGAACACCACAAATCAATTTTTTTTTAATAAAAATATAATAAATTAAAAATCAATAACAAAGATAAGAGAGAGTTTTCCATGTTCACCCATAAAGTTGTTTTTAATAAGATCACTGCCAAGAAGGGAGACTTAAGTTACTGACAAAAAGGGAGTTGTTCAACTTGTCTACTATAATCAATTCCATCTAGAAAAACATGTGCTATAACCAAGCCAACTTAGGTGAGGAGGAAGAGAGAGTCAATATACCATAACCAAGCCAAATAACGTGAGAAGGAAGAAAGTTTATTGTTCACACTATACATGCATGCATGGTGACACGTTGTTGAGTTCTTTGTAGAGGCTTCATGTCCAAGATTATATCATGCAACTGAGTGGAAGTATTGGGGCTTGAGAGAAGGTGGGTAGCATGAGGTATGGCACCTGACCACTCTCTTTCATATGGTGTTATAGGTTTGTTTCCTCGTCAACTCAGTATGGTCCTTCTCTTTCTTGTCAACTCATTTGTTAGCTCCTTCTCTATAAACTCCATCTTGGAACGATAGATTTGTTTCTTCCTGGTTGTACTGTCTACGCAAAATTTTTGTGTTCACTTAGTCCGAGTGAGAACATCTTGATTTTGGAGTGGGGAAAAAATGAAGCATGGGTATTGAGCTTGTGAACATCTTAGTTTGCATATGGATATTGTTCCAGTTTATTTCCAACTTTGTTTGTGAAGGAACAAAGGTTTGTAGAACAAAGGGAGTGTACAACTGGGGTAAGGATGAAGGATCTGAATCATCCAGTTCTTTTGATTCTTCATCATAGTCATGAATCTTGGGTTCTTTATAGTCATATTTGCACATAATTACCTTGAGTTGTTTGCTTGGAACAATGGAAACCTTTCACATATGTTTGTATACTTGTTCAACCCATCTATTTGTCCGACAATGCGTTAGCGAGTAGAATTCCTACTGATTTCAACATTGGACCAATTTTTAAAAAAATCAATGTCTCATAAAACGATTTACCTTTATGTGGGAAACTAGTTCAAGTGTTGAGGCATGTTCAGAGTGTGCATGAATCTAAGCCATGGTGGTGCCCAAGACTCAAATTAGAGACCTCGAACCAAGTCGGGAGCATATGGTTTCTAAATTTACCCCTACCAAACAAAATGAATGATATTTGCAGGTTTCCTGCTTTGATTTTTGTGGATTTTTGTAGTAAACTTAGTCTCCATATTCTCCCAAAGTGTAGTCCAAAATACATTGAGAATTTTGGTATCCACGTCTGAGATGATGCTCTTTGGTATCCCAAAGTGCACCCAGACTTGTCCAAAGAACATGTTTGTTGCTTCTTGTCCTATGATGGTCTTTTTACAATGAATAAGATTATGCATCTTGTTGAACTTGTCAAATACCAAAAAAAGATAGTCATGGCCTTTCATGGTTGCTGGAAAACCACCCACAAAATCCAAGGAAATGTTTTCCCGTGGTCAAGTGGGTACAGGTAAGGGATGGTATGGACCTTTGTTTTTATTATTGGGCCTAATGGTACAACAAAGTATACATCATGTAATATATTGAGCTACATATTCTTGCATTCTAGGCCAGAACACATACTTTTGCAAGTTAGCAACCGTCTTCCCAACACAAAAATTCCCTACAACTTTGGAGGTGTGATCTTCTCTGATAAGATGCAATCTTTCACTTTAGGAACAAATAGCATGTCTAGCTTGTAGATAAACCCATTATGGAGATGATAATCATCCTTATCGTCACCTTCTTCTACATGAATTTGGCCCTGTATCTATTGAAACACTTCTTTAAAGTCAGGGATGATTTTAAGGATGGAAATTTATTTTAAAATGTAGAAACATTGGCGAATATTACTACCCCTTCATATGCCAACTATAAATGTTTGGCGATATTTTTGTAAAAATACTCAAATTTCTAAGGATTTTATATAGTTTTCATAAAATTTTGGCGATTTTCAACGTAAAATAATTTTATCCAATAGAATTTGGGCGAATCATTTTTAAAATAGAGAATATCATTTTTGGAAAACCCATGGAAAATTAGCCCATGAGAGAAATTTATCCCCTAAAATCATCCATGTTTAAAGTCCTCATCTTTTGTGTATGCCTTTGTGTATGCATCATGGGTAAAAGGCTCCATGTGCATAAGAGTTCCCAAAGCTATAATATTGGATGTGTTTTGCCTTGAAAGCATGGTTGTCAACTTATTAGTGTTGCCCTTCTTATACTTTATGACTAGATGAAATTACTACAAAAACCCCATCCACTTGTAATGTTTGTTTTCTTGTAGCTTACTCTGGGCCAAAAAATACTAGAGTGGCTGGTGATCAATGTGTATAACGGTTTCCTTACCCATCAGATAATGCTTCCACTTCTTAACGGCTTGAACCAGGTCATAGAGTTCCTTATCATATGTAGGGTAGTTCAAAACTCCCCCATGAAACATCTCGAAATGACAACAAATTGGCTTACCTCCTTGCACCAAAATTTCTCCCAAAGCATACCCACATGCATGTGTCTCCACTTCAAAGGGATTCTACAAGTTAGGAAATGTGAGAATTGGTCCTTGACTGATATTTCATTTTATCTCGTCGAAATATTTCTATTGATTCTTTTCCCAATGTAAACTCTTACCACTAGATATTATTGCATGGAGTGGTGCAACCACCACTAAAAAATATACTATGAACTTCTATAGGTACTATGTTTCCCCATCAAATATCCTAACTTCAATGGCATTAGTAGTAACTATCCATTTTATGATGGCCTCCATCTTTGTTGGATCTGTCTTGAGCTCCCCTCCATTGATCACATATCCCAAATACACCAATTACTATTGGTCAAACTCACATTTCTTGAGGTTAGCCAATAGTTGGTGATTTTTCTGAGTCTCTAACATTTTCATGAGATATGAGATGTTCTCTTCCCAAGTATAGTTATAAACCAATATATTGTCCAAATAAATATAAAATATGAATCCAAATATGGGTGCAATACATCATTCATCAGTCTCATAAATGTAGTTGGTGAATTACATAAACCAAATGGAAGGACCAACCATTCATACAAACCTTGCCTTGTCTTGAAGGTGGTATTCAAGGTGTCTTCTTCTTTGACATGCACTTGGTGGTATCTTAATTTGAGATCCAACTTGGTGAAGTACTTGGCATGCTACAACTAGTCTAGCAGATAATCAATCTTGGGAAGAGGGTATCGATTCTTTAGTGTAATCGTGTTAAATGATCTATATTCGATACACATCCACCAAGTCCCATCCTTCTTCAGTACGATGATGACAGATGACCCACAAGGCAAGGTTATTGGTCAAATTACTCTCTACACTAGTAGTTGTTGCGATTATTTCTACACTTCATCTGCTTCGAGAATGGAATATATGTACAACCCAATATTGGGTAATCGGGAGTCAAGCAAAAACTATATCTCATGCTCCACTTACCTCTTAGGTGGAAGTACTTTAATCTCCTAGAACACTCCTTTGTATGCATGCAACAAATCCTTCAACTATCATTTATTATTTTTAGTACATCCCTCTTGGGATGCCTTTACTCTTACTAATTCATCACCAGATTGATTCTCTTGTAAGAAAAACAAAACATATTTCTTATTATAACTAATCAACTTTTTCACTTGGTTGGAACTTTGTAGACCCCTTAAATACTTGAGGAGTACATTTGGGTTTTGGGAGGGATACCCAGCATGATATCCATCTTCATGAATTCCATGTTGTACCCTTGCACACTCTACCCTTTCCTTTTCCTAAAGTAATTCCAAGAGATCCATTGGTCCTCTACATACCCAATAGGGTAGAAATGGGAATTAATGAGGGTTTTTAAATCCTCCCACTAGTTATTGGCGGATCACCCTCCAGCCTAAGTGTTTATGTGTGACTTTCCAACTAGGTTAATGCATGGCCCTCTATTTTTAGTCTGGAAAATGAATCTTGTGCTCTTTTTCTATATCATGGACACTAAAATAGACCTATAATTGTTGCAACCAATGATTCAACTTTATTCCATTGATATCACCTTGGTATGGATTGATATCTATTTTTGCTTCCATTTTAAATAAACATTGTGAAGGGATAATAGCACTGGAAATTGGTTTCTCTTTCTTGGGTTCTTTCCTTAACTCCTTTTTTGGATCTTCATTAGCTCATGGTTTCCCCTTTGATATAATATTTGAATTAAATCCTCCAACCTCCCCAGACAGTCCAAGCTTGTTTTCTAGAGCCACCATGAGGAGGGTCATATTGTGAGATATATCAACTACTTTCTCTTCCATCCTTGTAAATATATCCTATGGTGTATTTAGAGGGCTTTGTGAATAGACTCATCTGTCGTGTCTAAGATTCTGTGTCTTTCTTCTTAATCCAATTGCTAGATCTTGTAACTTTCCACAAATACCCCAAAGAAAATTTCTCTGATACTAATATGATCTGTAACTACAATGGATATTTCACTGGAACAGTTCATCACAAAAAATCTTATAATATTATGAAATCTTCGAATATGCAAACTAATTTTCCTTAGATCCCAGATTGATTAATTACTAGCTTTTCTCATATTTACGAAATAATTGAAATACAAAAATGAAATAAATGGGAAAAACAACACACCATCCTTACACAAGTTAACAAAAGATATATCCTAGGAAACCCAATACAAGATAAAACCCAACTAGAAGGTGAGGCCTATGCTCTTCCCTCTTTTCTTTAGTTATGGCACTGTAAATACAAAGAAAGATGCACTCATTGTGGATCTACCTTTGACACTGTGGCTTGAAAGGCTGCTACAAAATATTCCTCCTCCTCTATTATTCTCTCAAAATACCACTTCTAGATGTTTTTCTCGTCTCCAGAACATGTACAATACTAAAGAATGGAACCCTTTCTCTTCCTAACGGCCTAGTATTTAACATAGCCTAATAATTGTCTAGAGTTAGGGTTTTGACTTCCTCAACCCTCAATTAGTGTTAAGGCTTGGACCTTTTGGATTCTTCTTGAAATTACACGCATGGCCAGCCCCATATGTGTGAGTAATGGGGGGTGACATGGCATCCACTCATATCATGGTGGTCAACAAGGTAGGTCAACTTGTGGGAGGCATAACTTTCACATATGAGCTATGAATGAGGTGTTGTTCGCACTGTTGGAAATGTCTTAGTGTGTAGGTCAACATCAAGGGTGTGGGCACAAGTTTTCAATGTTGTAACCCCCAAAAATGTTGTATAATGCCTCAAATTGGCTCCAGAAGGCTCCAGGCACCAATTTTCCAAACTAGGACCTACCACTAAAATGGCCCTGCAAGATGATTAGTCCAATTTTTTCAACCCGGAAAGTACCAAGATAGATGAAAAATTATATGATGATCCAATCCAAATCAACACTAACAAAACTAAAATGGTAAAAAAATGAAAATCAAAGCCTAATTTCAATTTAACCACCTAACTCACTAATTTTCTATCGCCTAATTTTCTTAACCTGCATTAACTATATTGATGGATCATCATTAACCATGGTTGACCATATTGGCCATGGTTAATTATATTGACCCATTAAGCCCTAAACCTCATAACACACCTACCCCACTGACCTCTAACCCCGTAAATAAAAAACCCCTTACCCCACTAACACACAAACCTTAATAAATTACTATCCCTTAACCCTCATTGACCATGGTTGACTAGTTTTGACCATAGTTGATGACCATTGATCATACTAACCACTATTAATTATTGCTGACCTATAAATCCCTAAATGTCATGATCCACTAACCCAATAACACCAAACTTGGATCCTAACACATTAACTTCTAACCCCCTATCCATGTTAAGAGGAAAACCACTCTATGGCATGCGGTAAACCACAACAGATGGAATGACTGCAGAAATCAACTCTAGTCTCAAGTATGCTATATAAAAAAAGATGATAAAAAGAAAAGATAAAGAGCCTACCTCATCCAGATGTTCGAAGAAGACCACCATTGAGCACTCGACTCAAAGATATACACTCGCAACTGGTCCTCAACAACCAAGATACGAAAGAATATGGTGATAATATATACAGTTATCACATATAATAGCGTAATCCATCAATATTCATAACAAATATTCCCATCGAATAACAATTCAAATATTTGCAAGACATTGATTGGACGAGAAAAGAGTATTTATGTTAAAATATGATCAGCAGAAGTGTATGATTGACAAAATTTTGTGTCGGCACGTCTCGGAACCAAGAAACTAAGTCCCTTCTAGCTGGGCCTCCACCACTTCAATCCTCCACCAAAGGTAAGCTCATATAAGAGAAACACTGAGGTTCTCCATCAAAGAGGTAAGAGCTTGGGGGTTGAATAATGTGTTCAAAATTAAAAGTACAAAGGGATGCAGACTCAATATGAAGTGAATAATTTCTCCAGAGTAACTTTGCTCTCAAATTTGAATTATTCTCCTTCTTCCACATCTTGGATATGGCCCATTTATAGCCTTCAAATGGAATTGAAGGGCCGAGACGGAACGTTTCCAGTATATGAAATGTAACATCCCGGTTCTAACCCTTATAAACTATAATGTATTATGTAAATATGACTTAGGCTGGTGAGCCGGTAAAGTTGAAAAGGGGTCAGAGTGCCTAGGAAATGTAACACTTCCTATACATTAATAAAATACACTGTTGGTTGCAAGACCAACAAGGGAAAAAGAGATAAGGGGCTATGATTCCATGAGAGAGGGGGATTGAGGAGCTAAGTCTTGTTATTATTATTTTATTTACCCATAATTGATTTTATGGAGAAGAGGGGGTTACATGAGATTCTTGGGAGGGAGGCCATGTGGCTCTTGTATTCATGTAATTATTTAAACATCCCTTAGGGGCTCTTTTGGGGTCGTTATTCCCTTGGTTCATCCTCTTCTCACTGGTTCACTTGTTATTCTTCCTCTTCACTCACTACTGCCAGTTTGTGTGCTCTTGGGATGAGCATGGAAATGAATTGCAGGAAGAGGAGAGCCATTGTTGAATGGTGGTAATGATTTACTGATCATTCTAGGAGGGAATGGATGCCTGTGTGCATGAACTTGATGGCAGTTTGGATGGAACTGTCCACAACTAAGAGTCCTTGGAATTTCCAGTAGGGATATTTCCTGACCAGTAGCACTAGAGCCCTAGAGAGAAATGGAACAGCCTCAGGGACTGCATGGCAGAGAAAGGTGTTCATTTCTTTGGGTTGTGTAGGTTGAGGGGGAAAGAGAGATGTAAATTAGGATTGTTGTGAGGTTGGGAAACCTGAGAGCTGTTGGTCACTATAATTTCTTAATTGATTTAAACAATCAAGTGATACATAAATTATCAACCCAGGGAAGTCTTTTATTTCAAAGATAACCACGCACTACATATGCTCAACTCCAAAAGCAACTTAGTGTTGTAGTAAAGAAACTTATACTAATTATACTTGCTTGAATGAACTGAAGCTCTAAACTAAATCACAGGAAAGTAACTTCCCTATTACAATTCTTTAAAGATCAATCTAAGAATCCTGGATTACATTGAAATAATACTTGCAATGGGAAAGAACAACTATTCTGCAATCAGAGAACAAGACCCTTACTCTCAAACAGAGGCTTCAGTATTAACACTCTTTTCATGAAAACAATAATGCAGAAAACAATTAACTCTATCTAACAAAGAACAAAGCCACCTAGTTCCTTTCTGTCTAAGCAGGAGCCTTGAGCCTTATTTCTGTTTTAGCACACTTATGAGGTTGAGGTTTACAGAGAATAGGGAAGTTTGATTCCTTCCTTTCTGAGCAGGGATCCCTAACCCAGTTTCTGGCTAACACACTTGCAGAGGTAAATGAAATCTACAGAAGACAAGGTGTTGTGATTCCTTCCTGTCTGAGCAGGAACCCTTTAACCAAATCTCTGGCTAGCA
>SNQJ01S0168672.1:8460-20764 GCA_010110895.2 Picea sitchensis | reverse complement strand
AACATATAGTAATGAGAAGGGACGTTGTATACCTTTGAGATGATCAGATAAAGTAATAGTATGAGTCTAAATGTAGGTGATCAAGAGTATAATGGTGGCAAAAAGTATAGGCAAAAAGGTACATTGTGTGGTCCTAACAAGAGCTACTTAGCCAACTACTGTGTATTTAGACTTGGCCTAGGACCCGTCCTTGTGGATTCATAGCCCTGGCTCAGGAGTGACTTGTTGTTGAGAGTAAATGAACAACAACGTCTATAGTTGGGAGGAACGTCCTTTTTCTATAGCCAGTTGGTGAACGTTTACTTGTAAAGATAAGTGCTCTTTGTGTTTTTTGTTTAATGTATTATGTTGTGTATTTAATTATCTTTGAGATATGTATTCTAATGTGTCTGTCTGCTAGTTATTTGTTGTGCATGACACAATGTTTATCTCTTTTATGTTGTGGCATGGATCTTGTCTTATGCATGTGGTGTGCATGCTCCTAACATTGTTGAGAAACCATTTGTATTCAAATTAGATATCAGAGAACTGAGTCTTGGGACTGCAACATGACTAGCCTGCTGGTGGTTGGGTGTGTTGCAGCCTGTTTAAGTGGCATATCCTAGCCTTTGGGTGGTTGGGTATGTTACATATTGGTATCAAAGCTTCTGGTTGAAACATTGGGCCGGTATGGGATGGGTCTGTTGGTTAGATTCTTGTGGTTGAGATCAAATTCTAACCATGAAGTTGAAAAGATTAGGAGGAATGGTGTTCCAGAATCTACGTAGGAGTTAGAGCGTCATAGATCCTTTGTAAGGGTTCGAAGGATCGTGATTGTCCTCTTTGAATTTGGGAGCGATCGCCACTGTGGGATCAAGAGAGATCCAAGATCATTGGATCGGAGGGCATGTGAACAAGGGTTGTCTGATGAAAGCGAAGTAAAGGTTAAGTCACAACTGTCCGATTTCTTGGAGAGAGATCGATGACCAGGAGGCATTGCGGGGAACCAAGTTACACGGGAATTAATTCCCCAAGGCGGTCCTGCAATCCAAACCACAGTTTCACTGAGGGGTTACGTGTCAGCGTCAGGAGAATTGTGGGGCGAAAGGTGGGTTACTTCAAACCGTTGATGCATGCCCCCACAAATGGAAAATAATTAATTGATGTGACATGTTAGTTCTCAAACATCGAAACTCCGAAGAGCCGAACTAGATCCAGACCATTGATCGAAGTGGACATGTGGCAAGAGATCCTGCACTCCAACGGATAACCACTTCGGAAGAAAGATGGATACGAAAAGCCAGAACTCCCGAAGGCCTGAAGCCCAGAGTTCATCTGGACCGTCCATAAAAAAGGACACGCGGCACCAGATCTCTCACTTCGAAGACTTAGTACTCCAGAAGGTTTTGCGGAGTGAAGCACTAGGGAAAGAATTACCTGAAGTCCCAAAGTAATCGAGGACCGTTGATCTCAAATCAACAAGGACCGTTGATCTTTGCAGCGGTATCTCCCGAAGTCCCAAAGTCCAGGGTTAATACGGACCGTCCGATAAGGGAGATGCATGTCAGTAGATTGGCCAGTTCGGGAATTTGGAGTTCGGGATAATTGGAAGTGTGTTAGTGTTGAAACTCTCGAAGCCCGAAGTGTCCACTTCTATTATTTCGCCACGTGGTGACAGATCATAGAGTCTGGAGACTGGGCACTCCCGAGGAGAAATATGTGACAATTTGCATTGGGTTGAGAACTCCCGAAGGCCGGAGTACATATCGATCGTTGATCCTAGAAGACACGTGGCAGTAGATCTCGTAGTGGTTCGGAGGATCAACGCTCCGAGAGAAAGTGAAGGCGTAGATTTTGAAACTCCTGAAGCCCGAAGAGTCGAAGCGATTCACAACCATTGATCTGTGAGAGGACATGCGTCAAAAGATTGTGAAATCCAGGTAAAAGCATTCCGAGAGGAAGCAAGAGGGGAAATTTGAGACCTCCGAAGGCCGAAGTCCCGAAGTGGATCTCAATCCTTGATCGTGAAAGAGGATGAGGGTGGTTGATCTGGTCCTAGTTGAAGGTTCCGAGGTTGTGAAGTGTCGAAGGTCGAAGTCAATGTTAACCATTGATCTACTTCGGGAGCTTTCCCAACCAATGATCAAGTATAGTGTAAGGATAGCATAAGTGGAGGTGTTAACTGATAACAAGCGGCCACCACCACTTTATGACTCATTCGGTGGGTAATCACTTCGGAGGAATTGCTACTCTAGAATTCAGGAGCCACGAATAGCCAAAGTGCCGAAGTAAATGAGAACCGTCCAGATCATCGTGACATTAAGACGTGACCGTTGTTTTTGATAAGTGATCAATCACTTCTTAGCTTAGCACCTGGTCACCACCTGCGGTCATATGGAATAAAGAAAATAAGGGAAAAGAAGAGGCAACAATGAAACCAATAACTCTGTGGTTTTGCGCATATGGTCATATGTAAATGGTTTGAAGGAAGTGCCTCATAAATATTTAATTTGATAGAGAGTTAACACTAGAATAATACAGAGAATTGATAAAGGATCAAAATATGATCTGTTTGTGAACTGAGAACACAACATAAGCATGAGTACGATATAATGAGTCGATCCATGTCTGTGATCAACTCATGAAGACAAAAGAACTGACACACAATCATGATTAAAAGAGAGTTAATTCATGAGCATTACGAATAAAGGATAAAAAGGAAAAATGATATTAATTAAAGAATAATATTATCATTTAAATGAAAAGGTACCTGTAAATTTAATTGAAATTTTTTGTATGATATGTATAGTTCTAACAAGATGGTTGCTTGTAGGTTTATCAGGATTAGAGGTATAACCAGATCAATTCAAGAATAGGATCATATGTTAGGGTCATCGAGGCATGACTTTTCTTACAAAAGTTGGATGAGGTACTACAAAAGAAAGAATCCTCACATGGGGCATGAAGCTAGCAGGTGAATAATGTCATTAATGGGCATAGAAAGGAAAAGTAAGGCTCCATATCCTTGAAGGTAGAGATGTGTATACAGTTGCAAGCTTGATGTGGAAGGAAACAAAGAGCTTAAGAGGTGGTGTGTGAATAATCTCTATGTGTCAAGCATAGGAGTTCCAGGGAAGGATTTGTTAGATATGACTTATCTACTGTCTAAAAGCTTAAATCAGAGTTCACAGTGGAAGCAAGATGCCAATGAAAAGGAATTGGAATGCTCTCTCACTTCAAAAGTGGCACTGAATGAAAATGGATTTCCATTAGGGAATGGTACCAAGTGGGAAAGAATGGCCAGGTGGAACGTGGCTGGAAAAGTGTTCAGACCCAGGGAACCATAGTGCAGATGAGAAGAATGGGAGCACACAAGGCATCAAGGATCTAAAGGAATTCAAGGAAAACCAACTACAACAAAAATAGATAAATAATTAAGTGAATTGAAATAGAAATTCACTAGAGTGCATGAAGCATACAATGAAGTTAAATTGCATATGCATTAGTAGGCATGCTGACAGTAAATGCTTGGTGCATATGGATGTGTAATTTTTCATATGTACATGCTTGGATATGCATATAACATGCTGGTGAACTTAGAATAGTTTGTTATTATGAAATAATGTTTGAGTATGACTAAGGATGGATTATGTATTCATGAAAAATGATACAGTAGGGTTAAATATGTGGATGTTGTTGTTGCTTATAATTTCCATCGAGGTGAAGACCCATGAGGATGGTAGGAATGGTGATCAAAATGATGAAGGGGGAATTTTGTGAGCTTCTACAAATATTAGTTGGTCAGACAACAACAAGTAGGTTGGTAACAACCAGGCAGGTATGCATTTAGTTTATGTTGATGCATACATGTTGAAGAGAATCAAGGTAAGGATTCCCTCAATTAATTTTCATTATTTAAATTGATATGTAATGGTCGAAGGCCTAGAGTGTGTAAGTGTTTTTGATGCTAGAATGCACTTAGATAAAATGTCAGCTTCATATTATGTTATGATTGGTTATGGGATCATAACCAAGTTAATTCAGGAGACATATTCCTTATATAACAATAAATATCCATAGATCTAGTCACGTGTGAGACCATAATATGGTTGGATATGGAAGGGCTATAGCACTATGTGAGTGCTCGATGGTATCTACTACATATGTGATGTTTGGATTGCAACCTCTTTGCCAACACTGAAGAGCACTTAAGGATTATTTTATTGGTGTTGTGTTTGGGTGGAAAAGGAAGGTAACCAAATAGTTAGGCAAGAAGTAGGAAGTGTGTGGATGATGTGTTGAATCGTTGGCCAGATTTTCCAACTCATCATGGTGGAATACATGACATAGTTATGTGGTATGATGAGTTCATTCCAATTGATGAGTTCATTCCAATTGATATTTGGATTAATAGAAGTAATTGAATTATAGTTGTAAACAATTCTGAGATCACTTTGTGATTTTGTTTTGAATCATTGCCATGAAAATATATATCTTGTACATGAGATATTGACGGTTTTTTTGGCTGAGGAATGTTGAAATTGCAGGAGGAAAGGGGTCTGGGATATGGCAGTGTTGTAAGACCATAAAGAATACCAATGCCTATCGCTGCAAGAGTCAAATTGTTATGAGCAGAATCTCATGTCTAGAAGTTTTATTTTTCCTATATAAAACAGTTTTGGGAATTATGATTTGATAATTACTGACAAATTGTTTTGGCTGAATGTAAATTGAAGAAATTGCAGGTAGAATGGTCTTGGATATGGAAGGGATGTAAGCCCATAAGGAATACCGATATCTACAGCTGCAAAGCCAACCATTATGAGCAGAAAGATCATGCTTGGAAAAAAAAAATCCTATATAAAACAGATTTAACATTTATGTTTGAAATGGTTATAATGATATCTCATGATGACTGTATGTGTATAATACAAATGATATGTTGGATATGCAATATGGAAAGAATTGAAAAGGCTACTATTGTGACATGAGAACCCTGTGTCCCTAGAAATATTATTGTGCAAGAGAACCTTGGTCAGGCAAGATGGATCGCTTGAGGGACTGCATAGCAGAGAAGGGGATGCCTGAGCCTGGGCCTGGAAGGTGAGTGACCAAAAGGAAGGGGAGACTTTGATAGCTCTTGATTGGGGTCATGCACACAATGGGTATGTCAGGGAAAATAGTGAGCCGAGTTAACGAGACAACCATATGGATGCAAATCCATGAACCGCATAGATAAGTATTGTATTGGATTATGAAAATTTACTCTTACAATATGAGAAAGAATGAGAATTTTATGCACAAATTTTGAACTGACATGCTCACTAATTTGAAATATTGTAGAAAAACGATGAATGTTGAAGATCTAGAAAAGTGCCAGACTATGAGAGAAAATAAGGTGATGTTGGAGCAACTAAATGACAAAGGTATGGAAGGAAGAAAGTCCAATGGACTTGCTACAACTGGAGTTCTGGAACCCACAACTCTGAAACTTCCTAGCTAAGTGCACTGAAACTGGGGAGAGGTGGAACAGCCTGAGGGAATGCATGGCAGAGAAAGGGGTTCATTTATTTGGGTTGTGCAGGGCTGAGAGGGAAGGAGAGCTTGTTGGTTGGAACTTCTACCAGAAATATAAATTCTAAAGATCATCATACATGTTTTGGGTTGGAATGCCTATGCATACATGTTTTAGGCCAGAGTGCCTATGTATATAAGATTGGGCTAGATTGCCTGTGTGAATTAAGGCCAGAGGGCCTAGAATTGTAATGTTAATAACATTGGAATGGTGTTGTGCACTGAGGACAGTGCCAAAATAAGGGGAGGGGGATGTAACATCCCGGTTCTAACCCTTATAAACTATAATGTATTATGTAAATATGACTTAGGCTGATGAGTCGATAAAGTTGAAAAGGGGCCAGAGTGCCTAGGAAATGTAACACTTCCTATACATTAATAAAATACACCATTGGTTGCAAGACCGACAAGGAAAAAAGAGATAGGGGGCTATGACTCCACGAGAGAGGGGGCTTGAGGGGATAATTCTTGTTATGATTATTTTATTTACCCATAATTGATTTTATGGAGAAGAGGGGGTTACATGAGCTTCTTTGGAGGGAGGCCATGTGGCTCTTGTCTTCATGTAATTATTTAAACATCCCTTGGGGGTTGTTTTGGGGTCGTTCTTCCCTTGGTTCATCCTCTTCTCACTGTTTCACTTGCTCTTATTCCTCTTCACTCACTACTTCTATTTCGTGTGCTCTTGGGTTGAGCATGGAAACAAATGGCAGGAAGAGGAGATCCATCATTGAATGGCTGTAATGATTTACTGATCATTCCATGAGGGAATGGATGCATGTGTGCATGAACTTGGTGGAAGTTCGGATGGAACTGTCCATAGCTGAGAGTACTTGGAATTTCCAGTAGGGATATTTCATAACCAGTAGCACTGGAGCCCTGGAGAGAAATGGAACAGCCTAAGGGACTGCATGGCAGAGAAAGGTGTTCATTTCTTAGGGTTGTGCAGGTTGAGGGGGAAAGAGAGCTGGAAATTAGGATTGTTGTGAGATTGGGAAACCTGAGAGCTACTTATCCAAATAATGTGTATTTAGACTTGGGCTAGGACCCGTCCTTGTGGATTCACAGCCCTGGCTCAGGGGTGACCTGTTGTTGAGAGTAAATGAACAACAACGTCTATGGTTGGGAGGAACGTCCTTAGTCTGCAGCTAGTTGGTGAATGTTTACTTGAAAAGATAAGTGCTCTCTGTGTTTTTTGTTTAATGTATTTCATTGTGTATTTAATTATCTCTGAGATATGTATTCTAATGTGTCTGTCTGCTGGTTATTTTTTGTGCATGGCACGGTGTTTATCTCTTTTATGTTGTGGCATGGATCTTGTCTTATGCATGTGGTGTGCAAGCTCCTAACATTGTTGAGAAACCCTTTGTCTTCGAATTAGAGATCGGAGAACTAAGTCTTGGGACTGCATCATTCCTAGCCTGTGGGTAGTTGGGTGTGTTGCATCATGTTTAAGTGGCATAGTCTGACCTCTGGGTGGTCAGGTATGTTACATTGAAGGTCAAGGATCATGTATCTCGTGACGTGACATGGAAACCCGACACCATTTTTAATTTTGGACACAAAACCACGCGGGATGTAATGGTGCAACCTGCGTATACACATGTTGTATAGTTGTTAGGGTGTGCATATGTGGAAAAATATGTTTTTTAGCTCTGGGAATTGCAAAAAGGGACTTCAAGTCTACATAGGAAAATGGAAAAGGCCTTATGAGAAAGTGGCATGGGTGAGGCAAATATTTCTATAATAGATGCCCCCTAATGTGTGAGGTGAGAGGAGTATATGCGATGGCCGAAATACATTATAATTCCCAGAAGTGGAGTAATGGAGACCCAGCTGGATGAACTAGTTTCTCATAAGAATATTACAGTCCATAATGATTGTGTACACATGGCTACCAATTTGAATTACACTGCAGATCCATGTGTAAATATACCAAATACTTGTTCATGGCCATGAATAGGCAATACAAAAGTAGATACATGCCAAAGGCTTTCATAGTCATGAACAAGGCCCAGTGAAAACTAGTCTCAAAATCAATATGAAGATATCTGTATATAATGGAGTATAATCTGATCTCCCACAATCACTGAAGTCATATAGGTACTGGTCCAATGAATGATAGCAACAACTTAGGAAATTTACGACTATGAATTGATGTCTTCAAATCTTCTACAGGATCCTCCAAAGGTGCAAGTCTACATCATGTGAATAAAGGAGTTGAGGTCGAACACAATGAGACTTCATTTGATTACTGGGAATTAAGGTATATCGTTAACAAACGTGAGATGACCTACCGATAATGAGAGTAGGTATCAAGGCACCAATTACATTCTTACAAGTGTGAATAAAGGTCTTGAGGTCGAACACTTGAAGAATCCATCGATCATGAGACATTGATGTATTCCCAACTGGATATGGCGAGAGAACCTTCCACTGATGACTGCAAGCCTCTAGATACTCATAGGACTCTAGGCCTCATTTCTAGAATAGATGATCCGAATTCGATGGAAGGAGACCCGCTGAAAGGAGAGCATTAAGGCACCTCTCATCAATCAACACAAGGTACAAAGCAGTATCTTGATGATTTGGAGGAATTCAGATGAAGAACATGTTCACAAACCAATGACCCTGTGTGTCTTTCGCATGCACCAAATGAAAACAGTGGATGAAAAAAACCTTTTGAATAGCAACCAATAATGAAAAATGTCGAAAAAGGCAAGGAAGCCACCAATAAGGCTAATGACATCCAAGACACCACACAAATCCCAATGTGTGAATAGATTTATTGTCATTGAAAACAAGGGAAACCCCCCAGTCAGTGACCAATGAGGAGATGTCAACTATTGGGTTCAAGGTTACCTACCCATAATGAAAGTAGGACCAGGGTGCACGGTAGGAATACAGCTTCATGTAACTCTTAGACGTACTGAGGGTATGACCGACATGCAAATTCAAGAGTTATGAGAAATAGACGACACATGCTTATAGACATCCTTTGAACAAGAGCATGAGACATATGGAAGACTCTAGCAGCATAGACTCAATGATGAAACTTTGTGATGCAGGAGGCACCAATTAAAATCTCCATAGGGACTGGAAGAGTAACCAGTTGGAGGACTAAACTCTAGGTAACAAGATCATCTTCCTAAGGTCATGCTAAACTCAAAATTTGGATGAAAAGTGGACTCAAAAGTTTGTGTTATTTTCAAAGGCAACACAACTGCTGCCAAGATGAGATAATATTCCTTTCCCGCCCATATTTATTTTTTCATAGACAAATTAATGTTATGATACATAGGAGGAAACGAGTGTCATGAGTAAGCAACTGGTTCTAGCAGTGGAACATACCTATTCTCAATGCATAGGGGTGCATGCAGGATATAGACACTCAAGGAATGTTTCCTCATAGGGTACAAGGTGTCAAGCTGCAAAGGATATAAACAAGGCTTTGCTTGGTTGATGATGCAAATTACTGAGATAATAGGCTCATAATGCGAAAGAGGGAACCGGCAATAGGATCAATACTACAAGAAATAGAATGAGATGCAATTACAACTTAACTCAAAAGAATGCCCTTTTTCATAATTTTAGTCCCTTAGGTCCGAAAAAGTATAAAATAATACCCAGGAGAACTCTTCTAGCCACTAGTGACTAGAGTGTTCCTTTTTTCAAAATTAATCTACTTGGTCCAAAAAAGGGTTAAACTTAGACCAAATAGACATGATCTAGATTTTATGAGTAGAAGGAAATGAATACAGATTATTAACAGGTGCTTAACACAAAATAACAAAGATATAGTAAAACTGGTTTTCTATTCAATAAGGAAATAAGCTGAAACTGTAAAATGCAGCGGAAAACAAGCTTGTTGGAATGGTGGCAGCTTATCTCTGAGAAGAGATGTGACAACTGCGCTCATTCGCAAGAAGATGATTACAATGAGGCTCTGAAGGCCTTTTTACAATAAACAGGAATGCCCAAAACCCTAGACATCCAAAAACCTAACCCTAGGAAATGAACTGCCAAAAGTCATGTGGGCCTCGTTTGGGTAAGTTAGTGCATCAACTTCCCGGGGTCGTAACTTTTGCATACGATCTCCGTTTTAGGCGCATGATAGCCCATTGGAAAGGTATTGTCGAGGAGATTCATTTTGGGGGAAACATCAAAGTAACTTTCATGTTGCTCCCCATTTTCCCAAAAAACGTCGTTTAGGGCCTCAAAACGGCTCCAAAAGTTTTAGGACCCAAAAAAATGCTAAAAATAGTAAATTACCAAAATTGCCAGAAAATTGTTTTGAGCCAGTTGGAAAAGGTGGGTGGTCACCGATATCCACTTGGATCAATCCTCCCTCCTTAGGAAGCAACGGTCTCCATTTCGTTGAGTGATGAGAAAATTTCTGCTGAATTTGGCCCCGGGTGAGCCACTTTCCTTGGTGCAGGAGCTTCCCTACTTTGATGACTAGGTAAAGTTGGATCCTTTGTTGTTGAGTGCCCTTGATCTGTATGTCCACAATCTGATCATTGGATGTATGTTGTATGCAGTCGGGGTTGAGCTCTATTGGTGTCAGTTGTTCTGCTACTTCTGAGGTGTCTAATAATGGTGGGAAATAAGGGCGAAGGAGATCCACATTGAACATTGGGTGCAGGCCAAGGAAAGGAGGAATGCTGAGATCAAAAGAATTATCCCCCATGGCCTTGGTGATGGTGTAAGGACAATAACGCAGTGGGTGAAGCTTCTGATGGGGTCCTGTAAGGCGTTCTTTTTGCAAGTGCAACCAAACTTTGTCACCCACCTGAAACTTATGTGGCACTCGATGTTGATCATGGCGCTTCTTGTACTTTTCATTGGACTTCTGTAGGATATCTTGAACATGTTGGTGGATGTGTTGGATCCGCTCAATGAACCGGGTGGCTTTGTCAGCTTCAGTTGGAGCAGGAGATGAGTTGGTCGAGGTGACTGCAAGCGGAATTGCAACATCTATGGGACCCAATGGTTGGAATCCCAACCCCACCTAAAAAGGGGTTGTGGTCGGTTGAGCTATGCAGGGCTCAGTTGTAACTATGATGGACATGGGGAAGGCTCTCATCCCATGTGCGAGGGTTCTTGGAATTATACATGCAAAGGATATGCACAATCATTTTATTTACAACCTCGGTTTGGCCATCTATCTGGGGGTGGAAGTCCGTGAATTTGGTGAGCTTGGTGTCCAGCAGTGACCAGAGAATTGACCAGAATGTGCTGAGAAATTGAATGTCCCAATCTGAGACAATGGTTTGTGAGATTCCAAAATGTACCCAGAATCGTTCAAAGAAGAGCTTGGCAGTGGCCTTTGCTATGGTGCTCTTCTTGCAAGCAACCAGAATCGCCATCTTAGAAAAGCGATCAACAACCACAAAAACAAAGTCATTTCTCCGCTTGGTGGACATGAGGCCCGACATGTAGTCCATTGATATGGATTCCCATGGCCTATCAGGAGTAGGAAGAGGGGTGTACAAGCCCTGCTTCTTAGTGGTCAGCTTGGCAATATCGCAAGCAGTGCAGGACCTGATATACTTGTTTCGCTCCTGTCGAAGTTTTGACCAATAGAAATGTTTATGTAGCATTGCCACTATCTTTTCAATGCTGAAGTATCCTACCACCCGATTGTAGTGGGCTTCCCATATCATCTTTGCTCGCTCGCTTGATGGAACACAAATATGGCTCAGATTACACAACAACCCATCCTAAAGATGGAAATTATCGACAACTGTATTTGCACCCAACATTTGGTAGGTGGTGGTGAAGTCCGGGTTTGTCTCATAGAGTTGAGTCCATCTAGAGGTCTCATGGCCGCAAGGGTCTAGCACCGTAGTGAGTGTCGCGACCGACAGTCTACTGAAACAATCAGCAACACGATTGGTGCTTCCTGTTTTATACTTGATGTTGAGGTAGAATTGCTGCAAGTATGTGGACCACTTTTTATGGCAGTCATTCTACAATTTTCCTTGTGTCTACATTAATTGCAGTGGCTTATGATCAGTGTGGATGACTATCTTCTTCCCAAGACTGTAATGTCTCCACTGGCGACAGGCTTGCACAATGGAGTACATTTCTTTTTCGTAAGTAGGGTACTTATGGACAACATATAATAGTGTCTCACTATGATAGGCCATGGGGTGGTCATGCTGAGTGAGAATGGAACCCACAACATAGTCTGAAGCATCTGTCTTGATCTAAAAGGATTTTTGCAGGTCTGGTTTTGAAAGTACCGGGGTTGAGCACAAGCGCTGCTTCAAATTATCAACACTTGTTGTTTGGACCATCCCCACGCAAATTTCACCTTACCACCACCCCTGGTTATTTGGTTGAGGGCCCATGCAATATGGGAGAATCCCAACATGAACCTGCGGTAGAAATTGGCAAGGCCCAAGAAGCTATGAAGCTCAGTGAGTGTGGTTGGGGCTGGCCAATCACAGATGACTTGGATCCTGGCTAGATCCACATGTACGCCACGCTGATCAACGATGTAGCCCAGGTAATGGACCCTATCCATGCCGAAGGAGAATTTTTCCAAGTTGGTGTATAGCTTGTGTTGTCGCATGGTGTGCAGAACATGTTGAATATGCTGCAAGTGTTCGGCCCAAGTCTTACTGTAAATGAGAATGTCATCCAGATACATCACTACAAAATTATTGGTGAATGGTTGCAGGATATCGTCCATCATCCTCATGAAAGTGGTTGAAGCATTTTTCAAACCAAAGGGCATGACCAA